>JAJGRW010000598.1:2786698-2934758 GCA_025461045.1 Carex parvula | reverse complement strand
ACATGTGTTCGTTTAGTGAGTCTAACGGAGTTCATTGTCAAGACCTTCCTTGATTATCACATAGGTTTTTCATGACAACAAGGTTATCATTTTTGTTGACAAGGGAGGGGGGGTCGTGTACCCCCCAATATCTTCAACAATTACATATTTCTCCATTCAAAGTTTATTATATTCATATATTTACCCCTTCAATCATTAAAACTCACATATTTACCCAATTCATCACTTTATCATTTATTCTAATTCGACAGCCCTTCTAAATTCATAATTCCCCATTTATCCTTATAAGAATTAAAAGAAATTGATGCTAGCTTCTACAGGCATCTCTCCCCATTTTACCCTAATAAAAATTCACAAAGTATAACATGACATCTCGAGTTAAATTGATTTCATTGAGCTAAAAAATAAGCTACAAGTACATTGCCGTCAAAAACAAATTCCAAAAAGAAGGTTGACTAACAAGCAAATCGACTAAATTGCTCTTCCTTTTTAGTTGATTTCGTCATGCTGGCTTATGGAATAGTACATAGCTTTCCATCATAGGCTATGATTATGATAACGATCTGAAAAGGGTTTATTCAGACTTGAAACTAAAGAACCTGAAAACAGTAATAGTTAGATATCATAAAATTATTTTGCCTTAATTACCTTAATCAATTAATAATCATAAGTATCCATACTGACATCAGAAGAGATCAGAGCTATTTGTCGGTACAACGCGTTGAATATTCAGTGAGTGTGTGAAGATCTCTAATAAAAAGGGTAAAAGTAAAATTTGAAACAAAAAGGTGGCCTCATTACTGAACAAGCATCACCAGCAAAATACTAAAATCTGAATTTTTTGAGAACTGAGTTGCCCTTGCTATAAAGAAAAATACTATATTCACAAGTATGCTTCTAGAACTGAGTCGGTAGGAAGACAATTGTTGAACAGATAAACTAAACATTATTGAATCGACAGTTTGTGGTTAACTGGTACAGGGCAACCAAGAATTGCCATCTAACAAGCAAAATGTTCAATTAGTTCATGACGAAGTTAGTTAAGCAAATAAAAATTACATCCAAGGCAAATTAGAAAAAATGAATACAAAGTCCTGCCAGTAAATCCATAGTGGTATCTGACTATTACAGCATCTAATTTGGGAACACTACTTCATTAGAGAGGAGCAAGAGGGAGAGAGGCAATTCAACCATATTAGAGAGAGAGACGATTCACCATATTAAAGAGGAGCAAGAGTGCAGAAAATAAAAAGCGGAAGCATTTGTGGTTTGGTGCACAGTTATGGCAATTAAGTATAGTAAGGGAGGGTATAATGGTCCATAGTTTAATAACTACTATTGTGCTTAGAGCTTCAGAGTCTTAAATATTAGTACTATTCTAGTAATAGTACTTTTGGATATATATGATTATATTGGGTAAATATGTGTGTTTTAATAATTTTCAAGGGTAAATATGATATTATAAACTTTTGAGGGGGAAATACGTAATATTGAAGATTTTGAGGGGAATACACAAAATCCCCCCTCAAAGTTGATGTCCTATACATCTCAATTATCACACTGAACTAGTAGGAGGGAGGAATAGCATCATTCTAAGCACAAGAACTTGTACTAAAATCCAACAAAAGGGAAAAGCTGATCAACAAGTATCATGGAATATGGGAAAATAAATAGGTGATTGCACAAGATCATTACCTGTAATCTTCATCTCCTCTTTGATCTTTTCATCGATTAAATGATTCACTAACTTAAAGCTATTTGACATCAAACAACAACAAGAAACATTAGCAATAAAGATGGCAAATTGGCAATTCTATCCTTACATATTAGTCCAGTTAGACTCATCACAGGAAAAAAATATTGTAACGAAAAAGCAATACTTGACAAACCTTCAAATTACTGTCCTCATTAGAGAGTACAACCTACAAAGAAAATAAAAGCCTCAACATAAGGGACATGACCAATGCATCGCATTAGTGGGAAAGAAATTCTTAAGGCATTTAAAGCTTGTATGTACGAGTACAATGATGTGGATGAATTTGAATCAGCTTTTAAGTCCTTACTTTGTAAGGTTCGTGGAGTAAGTGGAAGTAGTGAAGAGGTGGCCAAGAGGTAGGCGGCTAGCAGAGAGGGGACCAACAATATTGTTGAAGAGATTGAGCTTGACACCGAATATGAGGTCGGTGACGAGGAAAATGAAGAATGTGTAGTTGGTGTGATAAATTTTTGTGTGTGCAGGAGATAGATCTAAAGCTGAACCATGATTCAACTTGTATTTTGGATGAATTCATGATTAGTGACTTCACAAATTATTAAGACCACTGATGCATTTACTTAAGGCCTCATTTTGTATAGTTTCTTTTAATAGGTTTCTCATGAGAGGCCTGATTTTGTGTAGCCATGATAGAAATTTATAGGCACATTCTGTGGAAGAATTATCCCAGTTTATGTTTAATTGTTTTCTACAAAGAATGTCTCTTTTGTGTAACCTTACATAAACTTATAAATTTATAATTTTCTGTTAACCTGGTACAAGTCTCATATCTGAGAACTGATTCTATATGCATTATGTGATTTTCAGAAACAATAGGGTTCATTGTGTAAATTTCACAATACCCTTGTTAGACCTTGGTACGTAAAAAGGAAATTAATAGTCAGCACAGCCATGTCAGGCAATGAAATTGTAATAGACTTAAGTATATTGTACTTATTTAATATGCTAAATGAGTTATTTTCTTGATGGGAATAGAAGCTTATGCATCTATAAGCATTTGAGGTTTTATTTCGATTAAGATCCTATTTTTAAGGTTCAATCAACTCTATAGTTGACTTTTCCATTTATTTTTCAGATCTGATTTAATTTGCTAATCTCTCCAAATTTGTTACCTCAAAAGTTCCACAAAAAATATTAAAAGTGCATCTAACTATTCTTTATATACTATGAAAATTTTAGAAAGAAATTCAAAAGGGATAAAAATATATGATTTTTTGAAGAAAATGGACAACAATGCCCCTGATGAACAATGCCCTTGATGAACAAATGGATTGTGCTATTAGCTGAAGTACAAAAGATTTCACAAACACGGTGCAAATATTTCAAAAGAAGCAAAGTATTTCATTTTATTGACAACAAGAAGTAATTTACAACCTAAAACTATTATCCCTCTAATTACAATATAAAAAACGCAAGTTTCTTTTTTTCACCTCTGTGCACTATCCCTTTATACATCCAAGTATCCAAACAACGCTCGATTTCATACATATGTAATTCATGCTTTTGATATGCTCTATTAAACCCCGTGCCTCCAGCAGTTGCAGCATCATATACATGCTCTATTCATGCTTTTATTTGCTTAGAATTTATGAAGTCCTTTTCCTTAATATTGTAGTAGGCTTGATTCAATTCCTCCTGTGTTGAAGAGAGTAATCTATTGTAGTACCTATTTGCTCTATCTGCTCAGTTATAGCCTAAAATAGAAGTAGGCCAAAAAATTAGATCTTCGTTGAATTTAAAACTTGACAACATTCTCCCACAGATAGCATTTACAAAATAAGAACATGCAACAACAACTAACTAGCTTTGAGACGGTCATTTTCTGGTTCACCTGTTGAATTTAAAATGTATCATAATGGGAAGAAATTTATATACTTCTAAATTATTTATTGTTTGGCCGAAAAATTAAATGAGCAAAAGCCAACATAAGAGGCTTTATTTTGTACCAGCTCATATACTGACCTGATATATTAACCAAAAATTACAAAAAAAAAGCACACACCCTTACGAAAATGTGTTGTTTAGATAGAAATTTTGTTTAAACTTCAAATTATTATAAGAATTGTTGATCCTGAATGATATTTTAAAATTTTATGCATATGAAAAATTAGGTGGAAGCAGATGTACCCATGGAGATGCTTTAAAAAAAATGTTTGGCTTTCATGGGTTGATACTTTGGATTCAGTAGCTAAATTAGAGTTCAATTGGGAAATAAGAGCAGTTGCTGGCACATTAATCTCTTAGAGCTTTTGTAATTAGCTAGACAGTGTGCTAGTTTGTAATCTACGTACCACTAAGTCTATGGAAAGTGACACCGCTGCATCCTAAAAAGAATGACCTTGCACAAAAGAGCTCAAACAAATCAACCTAAGACTTACCGGTATGGTCTGCAGCTGAAACGGTAGCACACTGTACCAGGTTAGCAGAAATCATGGGGAATGCATTTGCCGCATTCAAAGGGAGGCTATCAGTATGCCACACTTACTGGAAAACTAAGCTAGGACTCATAAGTAGCAGGGGATTCAAGGCGTAGATGGAACAGTGGCAAGACTCTTACAACTGGAGTCACGCATAGACCATGTGATCTTCAACTTGGAACTTTAGAAATCCAACAATAGGATACTGTTACATGGTAGTTATGTAGTTTTTAGGTAGTAATTAAGCACAGTGGTATGCAATTTCGTTTTTATTTTAGTCTTTCAATATGTAGTTACTAGGTTTGTTTCAATTATGGGCTAAGTTTTTACTGTACTCCAACAATCAATTAAATTGTAGTACCATGTAACAAATGATTTTTCTTAACACGTAATGCCTAAAATTGCGAATTTTGGACCAAACAAGAAGAGAGATTCTGCATATGTAAAATAATTCACTGAAAAACAGAAGATAAATGACATACCTAAGGCCTAATTCCTCCGAGTGAAAAATTGATAGCTTGGTCTTAGCAACTTCTGAAAATTAAGTAAAAATTACTACAATTACAACAAGTCATGAAAAATGAAACACAAATCCTTTAAAAAAGGTTTCACACCTATTGAAGCAAATTGCGAGAGGCGGCATGCTCAGGTGGAGGAGCGAGTGACACCAATCGAGAAAAGGAAGTAAGCAATCTGTTCAGTCGAGATGCAGAAGAAGGTGGAGAGGAGCGACACGGAGTGCTTGAAAAGGCACTGATTGAAGGTAATGGTGGAGGCGCGGCGGGGGGAAAAAGAGCCGGAAAGGGAGGAGTTGAGAGTAAAAAGGACGAAGAAGACGATTCAGTTGATTTCCACGTAAGGAGCACGTGTTATTTTAATTCAAACGGGCAACATTGGAATTTTATTTTCTCATTTTAATCTCAACCATTTATTTTAGTGACGGTGGAGATGAAGGATGTAGGATCCTGTTTTTCTTTTAGGATCGCAGCAGATTTTGATCTGGGTTTTGAGGGGATAAGCAAGAAACGAAAATAGAATTCGAGCGTCTCACGAAACAATGGAGAGAAGAATTCAGGAAATCGCATATTGGAGGTCTTCGACGGAATTGATTATGGCGATATGACAGTTTCACCCTCTTCTTTTCTTTGCTCTCAGTAATCGATGCCGCATAAGGGCTTTTCATTAAAACAAAAAACTGAACGAGGTGTTGAGGGCAATGTTTTTAAATGTTGTTTTGTAGTATGCAGTCGCACATATAGATTTTTATGCGGACTTATATATGCAGATTTTAAAATAAAAATTTATATATATATAAACAAGTATGTGATAATATGCGCTAATATTCGATATCATACAAACAAGTATGTGGTAATATGTAGCCAAATATGTAATAATAATATGCAATAGAATTCTTTATACTCATCTGAACACAAGTCCAGTTAAGTGAAGCTTCTCAAGTCCATGCTGCTACTTTTATAGGCTCTCAAAAAGTTTATTTCTTTTGTTTTTAAGAGTTGAGACTAAAGAAGTGCTATTATACCGGTTACTCTAGACGGACGCTCTGGGTGAAATTCACGTGAATTTAGTGTTTACATTATTTTATTACTAATTTGGACTGAAGAATTTGAGCAGTTGAATTTATGACCTATTATTGGCTATTGGCTACAAAGGACTTCAAATTAAAGCAGCTGCATTTTTGGCATATTAGTCATTTTCGAATTAAAGCAGCTGCTGGACATTTATTTATTATACTTATAAACACACACTGGACTGAGCTTCCATATGAATATAAATACTACATATGAGGAGCTCTATATATACTACATGAGGAGGGTTCCAATGCCTCAATTTTTCATGCCTCCACCATGCCTCCATTTTTAAAACTTTAATAACTCAAATTTTAAAACTTAAAAGTCAAAATAAAACCGTTGGATATGATCTACATCATTTTATCTATGTGCTCATAAAAAATTATCACATTTTGATTTTGTTTTTATGTGAATCAATAAGTTGAAAAATCAACGTCTAGAAATTATCCACATTAGTATGTTTTTTACAAGCTCTTGATGACAATCAAAACAAAATTGAAATGTCATAATTTTTTACACGTGCATAGATAAAATGATATAGATCATATCCAACGGTTTTATTTTGGCTTTTAAGTTTTAAATTTTGAGTTATTAAAGTTTTAAAAAATGAAGGCATGGTGGAGGCATGAAAAATTGAGGCATTGGAACCCTCCTCATACTACATATATATGTTTAAGTGTAGTTTCTCATATACTACATATACATGTAGTATAAAATACACGCATATGAATATATATCTGAATTCTCATTTTAAAATTCATATATATAAGTCCGCATGAAAATCCTCATATTGCATATGCGGCCGCATACCGCATATGTGATATGCAGTGACCTTCCGCATGCATGAACAAAACCGTATTTAACAACATTACATATTTCTTTGCGGATTACAACCGAATACGCGGCCGTATATGCAACTATATAGATCATATTTTATTACACTGGTTGAGAGTGGCTTGAATGAGAAGATTTTTTTTCGTTCGCCGGCTTTTTATATCATTCGTTCTTTTTTTCTAGTTTTTTTCTTTACTTCTCATCTTAAATCTAACTTTTAGAGTGGATGTCATGAATTGTAAATTAAACAACATATGTGAACTATTTAAAATTCGTTGAAAATGAAATCATCAGCTAAAATATTTTAAATTCTTTTATCGACAAACTTCAAATCAAATCATCTCTATTGAAATTGAAATTATTTAAATTTTACAGAAAACCATTCCGATCAGAGTGTAACAAGACAAGAAAGACAGCAATAAGTCGGTTAATGGGGCGGCCTAATGGTAAACATGGGCTCTGTGTTGGGCCTCGATTGTGTAAAGCCCAGATCTTTTTTACTTAAAGAGGGAACCTCTTTCTGGTGACAAATAAACATAAGAAGAATTTTAATGAAAAACTACTGTTAAGCTTATTTTGTTCATTTCAAAGGATATATAAAAAAATTGTAAAATCTTCGCTAGAATTACAGAAAAATGAATAAAAGTACATAATCATGAAAGGCCGAGCAGCCCATAGACTCTATATTCACACCTTGTGAAAAATTGATGGTGCCCTGACTGGAAATAAGATTCACCATTAATGAATAGTGAATAAATTGGTGAAACCATCAGAGACTCAAGAAGGTAACATACAGTTGTCAAAACAAATTATAAAAGAGCGGCATTGAAGCATATAAATCTAGAGCGTTTATCTAAATTTGTTAAGGGGTTTTGACTTTTGACGAGGGATAGCCATCGATTTCCATCTTGAATCTGAAAGGGAACTTGAAACTTGAAAGAGTAAAGATAAAGCAGCAATTCATAATCTTGTTCAAAGATCATTTGTGCATTATTTTGATACTATTAACGTGTTAAATTCAAAAGTTAGAATGTAAGAGAGAATATTGACTTTTGATGGGATATATAATTTTGATTATTGGTGAAGTCAAATTTTCAATTTATAGAGATTAAATACACATTGAGAATAAATTATATAATATTAATTTCTGGAGTTAGTTTTACAATACCTATTGCATTTACTCTAAACTAATACAAAAAGTACCCATTACATTTTATCTAAATCTATGTTTTTAAATGCAGTTTTGTTCATATATGCAAAAAACCACTGCATACCGCATATGCGGAAGTACATATGCAGTTTTAATCTCCAGTACTTGTAAACTAAGTTACAAGAATATGAATTGTTAAAAGAATATACATAAAATAAAACTAATTTACAAAACAAAAGTGTTCTAACCTAGTAGTTTGTGCTATTTACCACACTCACATAGTTCATGGATTCAAGACTCCACAAATGCAATTCTTATATAGATCTTTTTTTTCGAATTTGAGAACAACTAGCAAAAATCCACATGGAAGGAATTGCATGTGCAATCAATGCGACCACATTTAAAATCACTGCTCTAAATTATATAAAAAAATCACATATAAGCACATAAATTTTAAAACTGAATATGAATCAATTAACCCGATTTGCTTCATGTAAATATGCCCCTGATCGATTTTGATGAGAAAGTTTCCAATTACAAGATTTTTTAAATTTTAATGGATGTATACCCAATTTTTTCTAGTTTTCTAGTTGCTCTCTAAATATTTCCGCACTCTAGAGAGATGCACCATACGAAATTTAAATTAATTATTTATATATAACAAAACGACGATATTCACCTTGTCCAGTTTTTTTTATTGGTCTTGGGGTGCAACTCTCGCAAACGTAATATATCCATTCCTCTTATTCAAATTTTTAATAATTCAGCACCAAAACTATTTGGAAAAAGAAATCAAAGTAATTTTCAACAGAAACATCTTTGGAAGTTGGAACACAGAAGGTTTTGCATTTTTCCCACAAGGAATTGCACGGAGAAACTTTCGGCCGGTAGGAAAGTGAGCCATTCATTAGTCTCTCCCCTCCACGTGGCAGCAAATAGTTTCACATATACTAACGTGTCAATCCAACAGAGGTGCCACCTCACCGGGAGCTATGGTTGCTTCGTCTATATTTACTCCCGCTGTTCTCCCCTCCAGTGCGGTCTGTTTTCTCCCCCCAAGCGATAAACACATCACAAAAAGGTCAGTTTTGTTTTTATTCCTAAAATTGAACTGCTATGACTATTTCAATACAAAAGGTGCCATTGCTCTCCATTTTTTAGATGAAGAAATACAGATGAATTATACAATAGATTTTTTTTTTAAAGGTATACAATCGCTTTTATTCATATCGCTAAAATTATTTGTGAAGCATATATATGACAAAATTACATAGCATGACATACATCAGTTCTATTTAAATGGACAGAATTTGACCATAACCAGGAAAAAATGCAAATAAAATAAAGGGCATGGACCGCAGGCTTAGCGCAATGACGCGAGCCCCATCTCTCCATGGAGAGGCGCATGTTCGACTATTGAAAAAAACATCTGAAAATGCTGGGTTGTACCAGGACCTTTTAATCAAGAAAAAATATAAAAAGGGCGTGACAGGAGAGCTAGAGAGCCACTGGCAGTGACTTACCTTTCTGTGTTTGATTTGTTTAAAAGCCTCCAATAAAGTGGCTTCAAACTCATCTAATTCTCTAGCATCCATCTGATTTATATCTGTACCATTTATCCTACATAATACTTGTTTCTATAAGACTTGATTACATGCTATCATTATTTTCTTTTCTAGATCAAAAGAACATATTTTTGTACCAGCGAGAAAAATCACTTGGATTATGGAACTTGGTCGAGGTGGAAGCATCTTCGCAATTGATCTGTAATGTCAAAATAAATAGTTTATATAATAAGATAGTGTTTTGCCAATAGAACTGCAAAAAGAAAACTATCAAGTCCTCAACTGAACCATCAGATTTTGAACATAGCAATCCAGCTTTATAGACATTTTCCAATTTGACCTCAATAAAATTCAATTTGCTTGGCTTCAATTTTCTCTTTATGTTTTCCAGGGTTTACTTTGGAAATTGCAAAATTGATATAATGTACAGAATTTTCATTTGTGTACTCCCGAACTTTTTATTCGTTAAATATCTTCAAGCCCAAATTTTAAAATTTGATTTCATAAGAGCATATGTGCAAGTATAATTTCTTTCATGCCAAACATTACAAGATAATGTAATTTATAACAATATACCTACAAATCATCAGTATATTCATATATTGCTTAAAACTTTGAGATATGAATAGATATAACTAGATAATTTTTATTAGCGTGTATGGTTTTCAAACTTTTTAAACCCAGAAAATTAGTGTTATCTTTTAGATAAATCCAAAATATACAAATAAAAACTTCTTCAGGCCCCAAATTTGCATGTTGATTTTGTATGAGCATATATAATAAAAATATAATTTCTCCATACCAACGATTACAAGATAACGCAATTTATATAACATACCTGCAAACCTTCAGTATCTCCATCTATATTTTCTTTATTAGCGGCACCTTCAACTAGCATAAATTGCTTGTACCGGGTGAATATGGTGTCAATGCTGGATTGACCAAAGCAGTAAACCCAGGTCAAAATTATCATAGTAGAAGTAACGATAATTTATTACAAAAAAAGTAAGTACTCCATAAAAAGTATATGAATATTTTTTCTTAACACTGAAAATCAAACATAAATTCAAAGACCATCTCTTTTAGGTCACAGAATACTCACAAGTCCCTCTAAATGTAAATATAAATGCATGAATGGTATATAACAGAATGTATTTTTATACAGTAAGGTCAGGGGCAAAACCGGAAAGTATGATAAGGTGGGACATAATTTTATAATAGTTTGAATAACAAGTATATTTTTGTAATTCGTTTTGGAAAAAATATAGCAACAAAAGCATATTTTTCAAATTTTTTGGACCAGGGGGTTGCTAAGCCCATGTGGCTTTGCCCGTGTAAGGTACCATTATAAACATCTGGTTTAGTTTCTCACAAAAATAAAAATAAAATAAACATCTGGTTTAATGTGCTACAATAAAACTTGAAAAGTGGAAAAAGAAAATAAAAGATGGAATAAGTAAAGCTAGGCACTTGTTTATGCCTGCAACACATGCATGCATAATACCAAGCCACATATCTATCAGAACATTTCAGATTGCACCAGAAAATTGTCATTGTATCATCCAAATAAAAATACTAGGTCAGCTTTTAATACCTGGAGCTAGAACTGTTAAAGGCCATATATAGTTCCATCCTTATACATAAGATGTGAAAAATGCTGCAATATATCTAAACTAACTTAATTAGAAATTGAGCAATTAACCAAAGGAAATGAGGGGAGGCTCCAAAAGCAGTCAAGGATTTACTAGATTTGCTAGACAGCCCAGCTTTCAACATAAGAACTTAAAACTACCATCACAAAACAGATACGCTCTCTTTCTTCATACATGATTCTTGCATAAAATAATTAATAGGATATTTAGTTGAGGAGGGTTCAAATGCCTCCATTTTTCATGCCTCCATCATGCCTCCATTTTTGAAAACTTTAATAACTCAAAATTTAAAACTTAAAATCAAAATAAAACCGTTGGATATGATCTAAATCATTTTATCTATGCACGTGTAAAAAATTATGACATTTCAATTTTGTTTTGGTTGTCATCAAGAGCTTGTAAAAAACGCACTAATGTGGATAATTTCTAGACGTTGATTTTTCAACTTATTGATTCACATAAAAACAAAATCAAAATGTGATAATTTTTTATAAGCACATTGATAAAATGATGTAGATCATATCCAACGGTTTTATTTTGACTTTTAAGTTTTAAATTTTGAGTTATTAAAGTTTTTAAAAGTGGAGGCATGGTGGAGGCATGAATAATGGAGGCATTTGAACCCTCCTCTATTTAGTTATATTCATCCTCCCCTACATCCTCTAAAACAAAGCTGTTGCAAGTAATATGTCCTTAATGTCCTCACCAAATTCTCTCTCTAATTTTCTTTATTATCAAGGTACTGATAGATCTAGAGCTTACATTCCCCATTTTCTCTTTTGAAACATCATTTGGTGTCTAGGACGTAGATTAGTGCCAGAAAGATGTCCTATGATGTTATACAGTTATACTATGTACAACTTATTGTACAGCATGTATTGGATAATTTAAAAATTATTGATGAACATTATATTAGATGTGCGAATGAAAAGCTTCCTCAATTTGCAAGGGCCTCAATTAATTAATATCCTATTACTAGTAGAATGTTGATATATATAATATATATATAAAATTGATTTTCCGATTTTCAAAGTTCAAACGGTCGATCCAAATCGTTAGATGTGATCTCTATATTAAAATGTACTTGGAGACCAAATTTCACATTTTTTGAAAACCATTTACTATTTATTAAGCCAGTTTTAAAATCGCTGATTTTAATAAACAGTGAAAAATTTCTAGATAATTGAAAACAACAATTTTAAATGGCGTAATAAATAGTAAAAAAATTCAAAAAATATAAAATTTGATCATTATATTAGCAATTTCCTATATATATAGAGAGAGAAAGTTGGGCTATGGTGCATTGCAATGTATAGTCCATCTTGTACATTGGACTATAAATCGTTAGTTTTGACTTCAAAACAACCGATCCAAACCGTTCAATTTGATATCCATATTAAAATGTATTTTGAGATTAAATTTTACATTTTTTTGAAATTGTTTGCTAGTTTTTTAGATTTTTTGAAAATCACTATTTTTCTATGGTCCAGAAATTTCTGAAAAACAGTGATTTTCAAAAATTCTAAAAAAATAGTAAAAAATTTCCAAAAAATATAAAATTTGGTCTCCAAGCACATTTTGATATGGAGAACGTGTTGAGCCCTTTAGATCGACTATTTCAACTTCAAATCCAACGATTTATAGTTCAATGTACAAGAGGGCTTATACATTGCAATGCACCATAGCCCAACTCTATATATATATATATATATATATATATATGAGTGAGGCTATGGTGCTATGCATAGCACGGATGTCTAGTGTACTACGGCTCAATATGGTACTTTTTAAAATTCTAACGGTCGATCTGAAGAGTTCAATGTGATAACCATATGAATATGTACTTGCAAACTAAATTTTATATTTTTTCAAATTTTTTTACTATTTTTTTAGATAGGTAGAATTTTGATGGTCCAGAATTTTCAGAAAACACTGATTTTTCTACCTATCTAAAAAAATAGTAAAAAAATTCAAAAAAATATAAAATTTAGTTTGCAAGTATATATTCATATGGATATCACATTGAACGGTTCGGATCGACCGTTAGGATTTTAAAAAGTACCATATTGAGCCATAGTATACTAGCCATCCGTGCTATGCATAGCACCATAGCCTCACTATATATATATATATAGGACAGTGCTACGGTGCTATGCATAGCATAGAGGCCTCCATGCTACGGCTCAATTTTTTAGTTTTCAAAATCCTAACGGTCGATCCGAACCGTTCAACATGATCTCCATATGAATATGTACTTGCAAACCAAATTTTACATTTTTTAGAATTTTTTTACTATTTATTAAGCCACTTTGAAAAAACAGTAATTTGTACACAACAGTAAAATCTTCTGGACCATTGGATCAGTAATTTTCAAAGTGGCTTAATAAATAGTAAAAAATTCTAAAAAATGTAAAATTTGGTTTGCAAGTACATATTCATATGGAGATCATGTTGAACGGTTCGGATCGACCGTTAGAATTTTGAAAACTCAAAAATTGAGCCGTAGCACGGAGGGGCTCTATGCTACGCGTAGCATATTAGCCAGATTATATATATATATATAATATATATATATATATATATATTGTGTAAACAGTGATCAATACAACAATAACAAAGCCTTTAGTCCCCAACTGGGTAGGCTAGAAATGAAACTCAAGTGAGGGTTCCATTTCCATAAAGAGGCTTATTTTACGTTGGTTTGCTACGTGTATCACAACTAGAGTGGGAAAAACGTGCCATGCCGTGCCGTGCCGTGACAAAAATTACGAGGGGTAGTCACGGCACGCGAGTCACGCCGTGACTCGCGTGCCATGACTAAGTCGTGCCGTGACCAAACGTGCCGTGACTAAGTCGTGCCGTGACCAAACGTGCCGTGATCAAAAGTGCCGTGACCGATTACGTTAGTCACGTTTGATCGCATTTAACGTTTTAAAAAAAAATATGAAACGATTCTTTAAAATTTAAAATGAAGAATTATTGTTGAAAGAAAATATTAATGCTAAAAACATATTTTTTTGTTCAGAATTTAGAATTATTGTTTGGAAAAATAATTCAAAAAAATTTAAGTGCCGTGACTACCGTGCCGTACCGTGCCTACCGTGACTGGCGTATCTTCCGTGTCTGCCGTGCCGTGTTCCGTGCCGTGCCGTTCCGTGTTCCGTGCCGTGACTAAGACAATTTCCATGCCGTGTTGTGTCTTCTTTGCCAACAATTGGTCACGCCACGCGAGTAGTCACGGCACGGGACACACGAGTCACGACACGTAACTGACATGCGTGCCGTGCCGTTCCGTACCGTTACCGTGCCGTTCCGTGACGGAACCGGCTCCGCCGTGCCATTTTTCCCACTCTAATCTCACAACCCTCCACTTTTTTCTATCTTAGGACAGGCTAGGTAGGCAGAGTTTGAGTAAAAATATTCCACAATTCATTTCCAACTAAAATTTCTATTTATTTGTGAGCCTATACTAGGACAATGACTTGAGCTCAAAGCCCGTAACTTGTTCTAGATTAATTTCAAATTAGTTTCGAAATCAACCTCTTCATAATTCTTTGGAATCAATTTCAAAATCGACTTGCTCTTTTGAATTTTGAGCTGAACTCTGAATCAAACTCGCAATAAAAATAAGTTCAACTTCATCGGAGACCAGGAGCGGATCCAGGATTTTCGTCAAGAGGGGCAAAAAAATATTGAATCGGGTTTAAATAACTAATCAGATTTAAATCCAGTAACTAATTGGATACTCGATAAAAAATAATATTTTAATTTATACTTTCCAATGCTTTGACTTGTAATTTCTGATGCTCTAACTTATAATTCTAATTACCAATCAAAATTCAACAAATTTATTTCAATTTTAACCCTAAATTTAATCCGAATTACAAATTAAACATCTAGAGGGGGCAAAAAAAATTTCAGGGGAGGCAAAGTCAGTCAGGACCGATAAATCTTCACTAAAACTCAAAATCTAAGGAGGAGCAGGACTATGTGGGTCCGCCCCTGTCGGAGACCCACTAACTCAAAATGGGCTTTGCCAAGTTTCAGCTTATGCTCTAGTCTTAAGCGGTGATGTTTTGTCAATCCATTGATATGCATTCATGGCAGGTTAATTAAGTTTTATTTGTGAATTGTCAAGGATAATTGAAATCACTCATTTCATCCCTATGCACTGCCACATGCTCTCCTTCTCGTAGTTCCATCCTCTCTTTCGTTGCTTTTTTGTAAACTATTTAGTTCTTTTGAAAATTAAAATTGATATCAATGCTGGATAGTGTTACAATTTAATTTAGCTTAAATTACTATTTGTTTCAGTACGTAAAGTTGACTTTTAAAAAAGCATTTTTCTTAAAATTAAAAAGCATAAAATTTTATGAACAAAATAGCAAGTAATAATTTAATACTTATCATCATAATTAGTGATGTTTGTTGTGCAGTATTATGTATCATTTTTATAACCTTGAAAATTCAGAATTACAGTTGGTGCAGACTTTTTTGCACCTACAAATTCCAAAAATATCTGTCTCCAAGATTTATTATTATCAATGTTTGCCATCAATTAGCAGTCATGTAATATTTAGCATATTGCCTTTATTTTTTGCACAATTATATTGCTCAAACATCTTTTTTTTTTTCTTTCTTTCTTTTCAGCATATATTGAATCTCTTCACTCATGCCCTCGTGTTCACTCTATTTTCAAGAACCTAGCTGGCGCTTGCATTGTACGACCACTAAAGCCTTATGCACTGCACAACCTATACACAACTTTGTATTTTGGACTCGCATTTTACCCGGATGAAAGACTCGCTGCTTTGACCTAAGCCAAAGAGAAGTTGGATAAGAGATTGAAGCTGCTCTTGACTTTAAGCCAAAGAGAAGTTGGGCTGGTCATGACAATTTCCTTGCAGAACCCTATTACACCCACCAAGACATACTTACAAATTATATTGTTAGGGTACGAAAACCACTGTCGCCCCCATTGACCATAAGTACATAATCAAAGGAGTTCTTAAGGAGTCTTGTTAGTCTGGAAGATCAAATTGGTGACACACTCACACTTAAAGGGATACGTGGATTCAGGTATTCTTCTGCTTCTATAGTACTCAACACTACTTTGATATATATATCAGCAAATCAGCCCAGGGTAAAAGAATATTCTTCATGGTGATCGTGTGTTCACATTGCACGTAAAAAGTTACTAAAATTAAGCCAAATTTTAGTTAAAAATATAATAGGAGGGGGTTTCACTTAATTTGAGGAAAAAAAATAAAAATAAACGAAGCACGTGTGAACCCTCTCTGTATACACCTCAAAATTTCACCTCGTATCTTTATCAGCTCCATAAAACTCCCAAAGTGCAGAAGTTTCCCAAAAGTTGAAAGCATGCAGCAACACGTGTACTTGTATGCGTCTATTTCAGAAACAGCGACGCACTACAGCACGCCATTTAACGTCTTCCAAAGAAGGTCAATAAAAATCTATCTGGGCGATCATATCCGACCAGCTCAGATATTTGGCACCCAGGCGTAATCACGAGCTTACTGAGGTTGGTAATTAGAAAGGAAAAAATAACATAACATATGGATTAATAAATTAATTAACCTTGAGCTGGAGTATTCGTAGAGCTTGCCAGCGGGAGAGAAGACAAGGAGTCCCACCTCAGCATCGCACAAAACGGCGAGCTCGAAGGCTTTCTTGAAGAGGCCACTCCGTCGCTTGCAGAACCTCACCTGCCGACTCGTCCTATCCTCGATCCGCCTCAGCTGCACTTTCCCCCTCTTCACCATGACTGTTTCAAGCTAGGTCAAGGATCTCAAGTTTGAGGATTTCGGGGAGAAGCGTAAGTGGAACCTATCTAGGGTTTGCGTATGTGTGGAGATGAGAAAGAGGGGCCCACATTCTTTTCGATTGGAAAGTGGATCCATCTCCGGTAGTATTTTTTTTTTTAAATCAATTTCTAACTAATAACTATGAGACTAATTTGCGGATTTTTTTTAAAAAAATAATTAAAATAATTAATTAAAAAAAAACAACTTGATTACCTCGTTTTTTAGAAAAACCTGTAAAAACCAAAATGGCAATTCGGTAGTGAATTTTTTTTTTTTCTGGTTTAGGGGGTTTTTCACAATTTTCCTCTAAACCGAATTGCCAATTCGGTTTAGAGTTTTTTTTTAGAGTCACTATGAAAAACAAGATAATAAAATTTAACACTGAAAATTAATTTTTTTTTTAATTATTTGATAGATTACTTCTTTTGATATATAATTACAATATTTATACTAAAATACGCTAAATTACTTAAATTATGTTGAATTACACTATATTACAATAAATTATGTTGAATTACACTAAATTACGCTAAATTATAATAATTTCGCTAATTATGCTGAAATACGGTAAATTACGCTAAAGTAGACTGATTTTGTGCCATCTTTCATGAATCATAAAAAATAGTAAAAAAATTTCAAAAATAGTAAAAATTGGTATTCTACAAGTTTATTATGTAACTAATTTACTGAGCTACTTGGATTGAATAATAAAAATAAAAATCTTAATCGGAAATCTCAACTCAAGTTTTGAGGCTCTTCCCTTTGTTTTTTGGCAATTCTGAATTTTGGACTCCGGCATCGCGGGCATGGACGCATGCGTATTTTCGCAAGCTTTCCGAAAAGTGGTCATTTGCTGAAATCGGACACTCGAGCGCTGTTTTATGACCGTTTGAAGTTTCGCGGTTGTTTTTCGTTTTTTCAGTAAAGATATCGTCCCTATTCATATGTAATTTAGCGTAATTTACCGTATTTGCGTAATGTAATGTAATTTAGTGTAATTCAATATAATTTAAGTAAGAGTGAGGCTATGGTGCTATGCATAGCACGGATGGCTAGTGTACTACGGTTCAATATGGTACTTTTTAAAATCCTAACGGTCGATCCGAACCGTTCAATGTGATAACCATATGAATATGTACTTGTAAACTAAATTTTATATTTTTTCGAATTTTTTTATTATTTTTTTAGATAGGTAGAATTTTAATGGCCCAGAATTTTCAGAAAACACTGATTTTTCTGCCTATCTAAAAAAATAGTAAAAAAATTCAAAAAAATATAAAATTTAGTTTGCAAGTACATATTCATATGTATATCACATTGAACAGTTCGGAACGACCGTTAGAATTTTAAAAAGTACTATATTGAGCCATAGTACACTAGCCTATGGTGCTATGCATAGCACCATAGCCTCACTCTTTAAGTAATTTAGTGTATTTTAGTTTAAATATGCTAATTATATATCAAAAGAAATAATCTATCAAATAATTTAAAAAAAAAAATTAATTTTCAGTGTTAGATTTTATTATCTTGTTCTTCATAGTGACTCTAAAAAAATAAAAAAAATCCTCTAAACCGAATTGACAATTCGGTGTAGGAAAAAAAAAAGTTCAAACCGAATTGCCATTTCGGTTTTTACGGTTTTTCTACAAAACGAGGTAATCAAGTTGTTTTTTTAAAATTAATTATTTTAATTATGTTTTTAAAAAAAAATCCGTAATTTGCTGCCCGACTGTATTAGTTACTGAATTAAGCTACAAGTGTGTTGAGGGTAGTCTGTTTGTTCGGAGACGGATTGACGTCGCTGGATGCCAGATGCTAGATATATACCACGTGTACAAGAGAGTTTGATGATATTTATCGGTTGGATCAGTACATCTCACGAAAATTCTGGAATTTTCCAATATAATAAAGTGCAACATGGTGTTATAGGAAAAAAAATGCTACAGCAAGCTTCGCCAAACATTCATAAACAACACGTGATGTTTTTGTAACACATGCAGTGTATACATGCGGTCTTATGCAGCGACGCGTGGCCCAAATGGAAGGAGATTGGGTCTTTCTGTAATGCAAAGTCTGGAGTTTTCCGTGCAACAAATTAATGTTTCAACCATTAAATTCAAATAAGCAGAATTCCACGTGTGTATATGTATGTACGTACGTACGTACCTATGACAATTTAAGATCTAGTTAGTTTTCATTTCCAAATTTACAATATCATATTTATCTTGTAATTAAAAAAACTTTCATATTTAACTCCCCAATTCGTATATCCTCTGCATTAACGGAACGTGCGTTAATTGATCCGGACTGTTCGATTGAGACCCACACTAATATTAAAGGATCTCGTGCATCATAAGTGCAGACCAGATTGGCTCTAATCCTGATCAAACGGCCGAGATACATTAAACTCAAAAGATACACACTAGAAAGTGACTATTGTTACAACATGCGTAAGGGCTATTCAAAGAAATAAAAAATAAAAAACTATTGTTACAATATACCAACTAAAAATTAAGATCCTATTTTAAATGAACACTGAGAAGTTTTCTTTCTATCAGGGAGGAACTAGAAAATTTGAATGGGGGGCTAATATATAAAATTCATAATATGTGAAAAAGGTAACAAAATAATTATTGTAGTTAGTGGAAATTGGATCCATGACTTTACAAATATCAAATATAACTCCTACCACTAGACTACAAGTACGCATTTGTCATTTTATGAGGGGACTAAACTATATAAAATCTTAAAAAAACAAAAATTAAATTAAATTTTAATATACATAATTAAAAAAATTAAATCATTAGAGTGGGTTAGCACCCCTGACATACAAGTAGATCCGCCCGTGCTTTCTATTGAACACAAATTAGAATGTTACAAAGCTACTTAAGTTTTTGCAATATCTCAAACAGGAGATAAGCACCAAAACTATTCAGAAAAAAAATTAAAGCAATTTTTAACAGAAACATCTTCGGAACAGTGACAAGGGTTTTGCATTTTTCCCACAATTCGGCCTGTTTGGAAAAGTGAGCGATTCAATAGTCTCTGCCTTCCACGTGGCAGCAAATAGTTCCACACATACAAACGTGTCAATCCAGAGAGGTGCCACCTCATCGTGAGCTAGTTTCTTCGTCTATATTTACTCCCGTTGTTCTCCCCTCCAGTGCGGTCTGTGTCCTCCCAAAGTGGTAAAAGGTCAGTCTCTTGTTTTTATGCCTAAAGTTTATTTTACTTTTATCCTAGGATCTGTAAATTGTGACCGCTATGAATATTCCAATACAAAATTCTAATTGCACCCATGTTTTCAGAACGAAGAAATTATAGACCAATTGTACTGTACTTTTTTTTTTAATTAAAGGATCCCGATATATCCAGCATTGGATATTATTTTTGAAAATTGAAAATTAAATTTGTGTCTCTTCGCACCACAACGCTAAGGCAGCAGTTCAATTATTACCTTTTATTTTTATCGTTTTCAAAAGGTATACAGTAGCTTTTATTCATATTGCTAAAATTTATTTGTAAAGCGTATGTACATATGCAAATTACATAGCATGACTGCATCAGTTCTATTAATCTTATAAACCTAGTAAATTCAAGAAACACAAGCATTTTCGAAAATGAAAAACGATTAGTGGTTTGTGCAAGGAAATACAATTTTACTAGAAGAAACAAAAATGTTTTTCCGAATTTTATGTGAGTCCTTAAGGTTTTATATTTCCTCGAATTTTTCATGTAGGACCATACTAGGAATTTGGTCAGATTAGGCACCGTACCTATACTCGAGTTTAGATTATTGCTTGAGGACAAGCAAGATTCAAGCTTGGAGGATTCTAATAGGTTAAAAATACTATATTTGGCTAAGATTTTAGGGTGAAATAATACCAAATTCCAAGTTTTTATCTTTGTTTACTGCTGTTTTATTTCATTTTCACTTAATTATGTTTCAAGGATCAAATTACTGCCAAAAGTATGTTTTTATGTAAAAACAAGAAAAACAAGCCAATTTGACCTCTAGCGAGCCGCCACCTCATCATGGAGGGTCGCCACCCCTTTGGAGACATAAAAACAACTATAAAAATGCTCCTGGTAAAATGAGATAGTCTCATGTACCAATAGAACCTCATTTCAACTAAAATGAGATAGTCTCATGTACACGAATATGAATTCGATCACAAGAATAATAAAACAAGCACACACAATGTCACAAACAATCATTACATAATTTATTACTAACCGAGTAAGATAGATTTTAATTAATTCATCAAGTTCTACGAGCCGTCGCCCCTAGAGAGGTAAACTAGACTCTCATAGGTGTGTTAACATCTACGAATAACAAAGGGAAAGACATCTTAAATGATAGAAAATAAAGAAAGAAAAGATAAAACCAATCTCTTGCTTCGTTTCTCGTCGCTCCTTGATTTACTGCCGACCCACCTTGAGTCCGTGACAGATTGAGAGAGATTGAGAGAGAACAATGGTAGAGCGAGGCCTAGAATGGCCTAGGGCCAAACTTTTATCTGTTGGAGGCTCTTTTGGACGTTTTATGGGAGTTTGTGAGAATTTAGAAGGGAGCCAAGCAAATCGGGAAACAAATTCCCTCATTAATGTGTATAGTTGGCAGTCTTCAAAGATGATAATTTGAACAAAGTTACAACATGAAAGTTGTAGATCTCTGTTTCCTGGTTTTTTCAAGCTTTTATTCACTCAAATCGAAGTTCGTATGACCAAACTGAGATCAAAATACGAACAGTCTGTAAAGCGAAAAACTACAGTGGCGGGCCGCGAGCTGGGACCTCGCGGGGCGCAAATCTCTCAACCAGGAGCGTTTTTACAGCTGTTTTTATGTCTCCAAAGGGGTGGTGGCCCTCCATGATGAGGTAGCGGCCCGCTAGAGGTCAAATTGGCTTGTTTTCCTTGTTTTCTGCATAAAAACATATTTTTGGCAGTAACTTGATCCTTGAAACGTAATTAAATAGGAGTAAACAAAGATAAATACTTGGAATTTGGTATTGTTTACTAAAACCTTAGCCAAATATAGGTATATTTTCGGCCTATCATGCTTCCGCAAAATTCACTAACTCTGATCTTTGGCATAAAAGACTTGGACATCCTTCCGACAAGATTTTAAATAGTATCTTAGATTTTAAAAATTTGAACAAAGCTTCATTTCTCTCTTTCTACTAGCAAAGATGAAGCTATTTTGATTTAGTACATTCCGATGTATGGGGACCGGCCCCAATTGATTCATATAATATATGGATTCAAATATTTTGTTATATTTATTGACTTGGTTGTATTTACTTAAATCTAAAGATGAGGTGTTTGATTGTTTTATGAATTTTTATGTATAAATACTCCTGAACAATATAGAGTATCAGAAAGGAAAAATAGGAACTTATTAGAAATGACACGTGCGATCTTTATTATTTCAAAATAATATTCCTAAAATTTATTGGTCGGATGTCATACTTTGTGCCACACATTTAATTAATAGATTGCCTAGTGTTACTTTAAAAAATAAAAGTCCATTAGAAATTCTTTGTCAATAAAAAAATCACTTATGACCATATGAGAGTATTTGGTTGTACAAGTTTCGTACATATCAAAAGAAAAGACAAACTTGATTTTGTATCACAAAAAACTATTTTCTTAGGGTACTCATTTTATAAAAAGGGTTATAAATGCTATGATCCAATTAATAAAAAATTGTATCTTTCTAAAAATGTTACATTCTTTGAAGATGAATCATATTTTAAGGAAAAAGAAGCAATTCACCAAAGTTATACAAATAATCAAAATGAATGAAACTACATGGAAAAAAAAAGGTGACAACTGAGTTATGGAACTTGTTGTCACCTTTTTTTTACCCTCTTGTTTGCCATTTAATGTTCATACATATTTTTTTTGCAATAAAAGAGGGAAAAAAAGATTTCCAACAAAGAATGTTATGAATATATTATAAATGTGTGGATGTTATTTATTTTGTAACTTTCAATATTAATCCTCAATTTATTTCTCCAGTACCCCACTACTTAAAACTGTGAATTTAGTGTATAAAATGTAAATTGAGTTAGAAATCAATAAAATCAATAATTTAGTCTCATTGAGGACACGCCAATAGAATCAAACTATTGGTTCAACTTTATTGATTTTTTACACTGTGTAACCGTTGGTGTGAAAATAAGTGAAATCGAACCATTAGTTCGGTCCTATATATTAGCATGTTCTCAATAGTTCACCCCCATCCTTTTATTGAAAAAAATAATAATTCATTTTGTTTACATACTTTATTTATTTTTGACTCAATAAATTCTAAAAAAGAAATTTTTTTAGAGCAGAACAAATAAAAAAAATTACGTCCCATCCTCCTAATTTCTCGTGTCTATATATTGGAAGTCGGTACCTGCAGAACATGTTTTGCTCACAATTTGGGGTTTGGTTTGGTTCGACTTAAAATGTGGTGCCGATGGACATAATTAAGTGTGTGATTACTAGAACTAGATCAGGTGCAGTACGTGGGAGGAGCACAAGGGATGTTAATCATGGAAGTTTCCGGAGTATCAAGGCATGTAGTACTAAAGATGGGTAATTTTGGTTGTTGACTTCAAACAATAATCATGAAGTCAAATGATATTGAAGAATATTGGCAATATATTAAGAGATATGGAGAGTATAATTTTCTGGAGATACTAATTGACGACCAGACTTCAAATAAGTTGAGCTAATTAGGGCAAGGTAACACCTTTTTTTTTTTCTTTTTTTAATACAATCGTTAGTTGGCTATACATCATTAACTTAAAAAAAAAAAATCTATTAATAGATATATAGAAGAAAAAAAAACTACCGCGTTATCACTATTAAATATTAATATCATAATTAATTTGACGCATCAACAATTTGATTAGTCAACAAAATTTTTTACCAGTCAATATATACTTTTAATTATCAACCTACTATACCTCCAGCAAACCGTCGACAAACCGATGAACCTCTAACAAACTTTGCGAACTTCCGCGAACTATCAGAAATTTGACAAACTTTTAACAAAATATTTTAATGTGCAAAAAATAGACAATTAAAGTGAATATAAAACAAATTAAAAAAAATCATTATCTTTATTGGTCAACGGTGTCACAATGGACTATCAGTAAAAAAAATATACATATTTGACGCGCGACATAATCTTTTCGGGTGCATTAGAACTTTCGAGAGGATCGAACCTTCCCAACGGTTCAATGCGTAAAGCAACACGTGGACATGGCGTAGACATACAAAATACTGCATGCGCCTATTAGGGACACAGTCACACAGCGGAGCAACTTCCCTTTCACTTCTCCCAAGAGAAATCAATAAAAAATAATTTTTAGTAGACGATCATTATCATATGATATCCGACCCCAGATATATGTTATGTAAAATCACCAGCTTAATTAGCTAGGGTCATAAATTGATTAAAGAGAATACAGAATAAGCATTAACAGATTAACCTAGATGAGCTGGAGTACTCGTAAAGCTTGCCGCTTTGGGAGAAGACGAGCAATGCCACCTCAGCATCACATAACAGAGCCAGCTCGAAGGCCTTCTTGAAGAGACCGCTAGCTCCGGCACTTGCAGAACCTCACCTGCCTCCTCATCTTGTCCTTGATCAGCCTCAGTTACACTCTCCCTCTATTAGCCACGGATCTTCCTATCTAGCTAGGTCTAGAATTTGAAGCTTGAAGATCTCCCGAGGGGAAGTGAGAGGAGGAAGAACCTATCTAGGGTTTACGCTTGTGTGGGGATTGAGGAGAGAGTTTACAGTTTACAGTGGGTTCCGCCTGGCGGTCCATTCATCTTAATTACATCACCTTTGATTTATTTTCTTTTTTTTCATATCTGTGGTTATTATTAATGGTTCTATGTTTTAAGCGACAAAAAATAATATCTGAAACACAGTCAAAGACCAGAGTGTGGTAATTTTATCAACGCCTACGGCTACGATAAACTATATATAGTTTGATTTCCGATGAACTGTTTTTGACTGGAGACTGGGGAAGTAAAAGTGATTGGGGACTGATATGTGAATTCAGAGAGTGTTCGGTTGTTGTAACGTGAGATTAGTAGTGAAATTTTTTTTTTAAAATACTTAATATCAATACATTATCTTTATTAATAATTATTAATATAATTAAATAAAATGATTAATCAATAACATAACAATATGCATTCATTATTATTTCACAAAAACAAATATTTATTTTCTATAATAAAATAAATTGCATTTAATGAGCTGAATGAAATGAATGAAATTAAACTAATTGTTATATTTAATAATACAATGCATAAGAAAGAAAATTAAACTTGTATTAGTATGCAAGTTAATTACTACTTATTACAAGCACCTAGCGTCTCTCTTTGGAAAAAAAATATTCAATCCAACTCAATAATAATTTTGCCATCAATTTATGCTAAATGGGAAAGAGAGATTGGAAAAAATACACACTCATATATCACATAAATTGTCATCCGAACACATTTGAGGTTTATTCCAACTAATCTAAATTCCAACATATCCTAATGGGATTTGTGCAATCCGAACAGGGCCTAATGTCATTGCATTCGGCCGAATTAAAGGGTCCTGTAAATCCAATATATAGTTATCAATATAATTTATTATAGATAAGCCGAAAAGGAATTCAAATGTTCAATTATTCACGTATTAGCTCATGCATCCTAATAAAAGTTGCGAGAGCTTCGGGTGTTCATCTAGTCCAGTTTAAATGGTTTTAAATTGAACTGAGATAGTTCGGTTTAAACGATTCGGTTTTCCTGTTAAATAGATCAGTTTAGTTTATTTTAAAACTGATTTAATAGTTTGCTTCGGTTTAGAAATTTAAAAACCGATTAAACCGAACTGACCGAAATTTTTAAACTCATCACCCGTCGGAACCAAACATTTAATAAAATTCAAAAATTACGACAAAAATGTATATTGCTTTCGGTTTGAACCGGTTAAACTGAACCAAACAAATTTTTTTAATTCTTCTTTTAAAGAATTTAAAAAAAATTAATTTTTTTTATGATTAATATCTTATTTCGGTTCAACCGAACTAACTGAAATTTACTATAGTTTGTTCATTTTGGTTCTTATTCGGTTTTAATTATATTTCGATTCGGTTCGGTTTAATTTTTGAAAACCGAAAAAAACATTAATTTGCCTATTTTAATTCAATTTGGACCGAACTGAACCGGTGAACCCCCTAGCGAGAGCCTCATGATTCATTAGATCCAACTATCTTGGTATCAGTAAATAAGATGAGTTAACGGGTTGGATTTTGGCAGGGGTCTGGATATCTGTCCACATGAAAAAAGAAAAATGGGCCGAGAAGTTACCAGAACTTGGGCTGTGTAATTAGCCGAGAAGTTATCCACACGCTACTTATTTTCAGCCCTACAACTTTTTTTTTTTTTTTTTTTTTTTTTTAAGAAAGATGAAGGTCATCTTTGTTTTTTTTTTGAGGAAACAACAGGGGGTCAAGCCCCACTTTATATTAAAAGATGAAGGTCATCTTAGCAGCCGCCGTCAAGTTTTAAAAAAATATAGAAAGATAGAATGTCAAACTTCTAAATTCCAATTTTCATTAACCTGACAACATTGTCAAAATTATAGAGTTTGTGGTTGTTCAAAAGTAAATTTTCGGCCAAGCCAGATATAAAATAAAGGATCGTGATAATTGTCCCCGCACCTCTATCCCCTCATCATTCCTCAATTAACTTCCATAACTATCATGAGGGACCACTAAAACATTAATACAAGGCGATTATTTAACATGAAGCATCAAAGTATTTAACGGAAACAGTTGAAGTATTAATTTACATACAAAAAATATTCATCAGACGTCCCCGCGCAAATTTTCTTTTATTTTCTGTATCGTCCCCGCACTACGGGGGACCACTAAATATCGGGATCCAAAGTTTCATGGATAATTTATTTTAATAATTCATGGGCCAAACCCATGGGCCAAACTATAATTAATAAGAGAAGTATTTATTGCTAAATAATTTAGTACTAATCTGTATACATTGAATGCGAATCGTTTTTTCATGCAATTCGAAAAGTTGCCTAAACTATTTCTGACATTGAAACAAGACAATAGAAGCACGACAATCGAAGCACGACAATTGAACCTATGTTAAGATCTTGTTGACCGTCCAATCTATCCTAAGATCTGTACATTGCGTGAACTATTTCTGAGAATCGTGATGCATTGAAACAGACGGTTCTAAATCGCAGTTATACGAAAAGTTGCTTCTGAGAAGTCGATAGGTTTTTCCAAAGAAGAAAGGAGTGCATACGAACGAAAACATATGTTAAGATCTTGTTGACCGTCCAATCTATCTTAAGATTTGTGTGCCCGAAAATCAAAACAGATGAGCACGAATTTAAAGCGTTACGTACAGTTTTTATCTTAAAGCATAACAAACGGTGATTGAACCCATCGAACCAAAGGAGGTCTGATGGGCATTGAACCCTAAACCCTGTAGGATAGCTTTTCAAGAAAGACGAAACGACGCTTCAAAAACTATAAGAGTAGGGTATTGGGTACAAACAAAGCAGTTATAATACACCAAAAGGAAAGAATAAATACTTACAATGGCTGTAGTGAAAGAAAAAGTAGTCATGGAAGAAGAACAAGCATTTGAAGAAGACCCTTTGCCTGCAATACACCCAGGTTACGAAATGCCTCCTCCACATCATAGGGGAAGCGAATCTCTTGCGATTCTAAGGGATTGCAGGGTCCTGCGATTCTAATCCCAACCATTCAAACGATGAAATTCAGGATTCTTTTGAGAAGTCAGTTTTTGTGCACGAATCTCGAAACATGTAAACAGTTGGGATTGGAATCGCAGCAGATTTATTTCCCATCATAGGAGGACCTGGCCGTGGCCACCTCTGTTTGAGCCACGTCGGAGCCCGCGCAGGGTTACTGTCAAAGAAGAGCCAATTTATTCAAGATAGGCTCTTTTTAGTGTCTAATCATGCATGCTTATGTATTTTGTGTTTAATTTCTAATGTTTAATATCTAGTGTCTTTTATGCTCTATTTGTAGTGTATGATGTATGTGGATACTTTTGATATATATATATAGGAGTGATCAAGTTACAACAAATTTGAGTTACAATAAAGTTACAACAACCATTTTTTTCATTTTCAAAGTCCAAATCGTCGATCCAAAACGTTCAACATGATTATCTAAATAAAATGTGCTTGCAGATCAAATTTTACATTTTTTGAATTTTTTTACTATTTATTAAGATGTGTACAAAATTCAATGGTCTGAATATGACTATTTTTTGTAAAATACTTAATAAATAGTAAAAAAATTCAAAAAAATGTAAAATTTGATCTGCAAGCATATTTTATTGTGGAGATCATGTTGAACGGTTTGGATCGACAATTTGGACTTTGAAAATGAAAAAAATAGTTGTTGTAATTCAAATTTGTTGTAACTTGATCCCTCCTCTATATATATATATTTGCTTATTCATTTGGCTTGTCTCTTTATATAGTTTGTTGTTTTATATTTCTTTTCTTAAATGAATACTTGATAAATACTCTCGTAGACAGAGATTAACAGTTAAATAAAAAACAAAATTATTTACTAGTATTAGATGAAAACTTTCTCGTAAAAAAGAATAAATACTTTCTGAAACATTGATAAACAAATAAAAAGTTAATGATAAATACTTTAATTGCAACTTTAAAAAGTTAAACATTTAGCATTAATTAATACTATATTGTACAAGGATTAATTAATATTGTTATTGTACAAGGATAAGTACTTGATAATACAAGTATCAACATTTAAAAGTTCTTAATAAATTACTTACAAATATGAGTAAAATTAAGAAAAATGTATCAAACATTAATAAATATTGTATTGTACAAGGATAAGTACTGGATAGCACAAGTATCAACAGTTAAAAGTTCTTAATAAATTACTTACAAAATATGAGCAAGATTAAGAAAAATGTATCAAGCATTGTATGTATCCTACAAGGAATAAATACTTTATCCTACAAGTATCAACAGTATCATAGTTTAAGGATTAATTTACAATTAAATGGTTTAGATTAAGTAAAAAAACGTTCTCAAAAATAAAAATGAATACTTTCTTGTCTAAAGATAACTAATTTTTTTACAAGTATAAATAATTTCTAACCAAAAAACTACTTTCTATTCCCAAAAGTTGTAAAAAACATTAATGAATACTTTATTGTACAAAGATAAATAGTTTCTTATACTGAGAAGTACCCTCTTTTACAAGGATTAATACTGAGAGGAACAAGAATAAATACTTTATCCTACAAGTATCGACAGTATCATAGTCTAAGGATTAATTTACATGGTTTAGATAAAGTAAAAAAAAGTTCTCAAAAATAAAATTGAATACTTTTTTGTCTAAAGATAACTACTTTTTTTTATAAGTATAAATACTTTCTAAACAAAACAAATAACAACCAAAAAATACTTTCTATTCCCAAAAGTTGTAAAAAAACATAATGAATACTTTATTGTACAAAGAAAACTAGTTTCTTATACTGAGATAAGTACTCTCTTTTACAAGAATTAATACTGAAAGGAACAAGAATAAATATTTTATCCTACAAGTATCAACAGTATCATAGTCTAAGCATTAACTTACAATTAAATGGTTTAGATTAAGTAAAAAAAGTTCTCAAAAATAAAAATGAATACTTTATTGTCTAAAGATAACTACTTTTTTTACAAGTATAAATACTTTCTAACCAAAACAAATAACAACCAAAAAATACTTTCTATTCCCAAAAGTTGTAAAAAACATTAATGAATACTATACTGTACAAAGATAACTACTTTCTTGTATTGAGATAAATACTCTCTTTTACAAGGATTAATACTGAGAGGAACAAAGATAAAAAAAAAAAATTTAAAAAGTTGAAAGTTGAAATGGAGGATTGGTTAAAGATTAAGTACATAGAAAAAAAAAATAGACTCACCCATAGAACCAGCATCAATAGAAACTTTTTTTACTTCCTTTATCATTGCTTCTTAGCATCAATAGAACCAGCATTAAACTATCTTTACAGAGTTCTTTGTGTGGGTCCCTCTATTTCTGTGGAATTTGTAATCGAACGATTTCTGTGTGACATCAAATCTTCACCTGGCTCAACCATTTCTTTCTTGTAGGGTCCAATACTCCAATGTGATATTACCACTTTTGTTGACCATATTGCCAAATTCATTTCAAAAAGATAAACACATCTTAAAAATAAAAATAAAATCCTAGGACCGCCAGAATTATGGCGGTCTGAGTATTTTTTTTTAAAATATGAAAAAGGTTTGGATAATTTTTTAATTTTTTATTTATTTATGGATATTAATAAAAACCAGTAGACAAAATATGTAGTAAAATATTTCCATTAACCTTCTTGAAATATGCTAATGATTGAGTTTTCGTTTCTGATTGAATATAATTAATTTATAGAAATTAAACTGCCGATCAAACTAATATGTGCCATATTATTTGTAGTTTAGTAGATATACTCAAGATGTTCAGAAATATTATATGGGTGCAAGTTGAGTTCTGTTAATTCAAATTCGAACTTTATTATAGAATGAAAACCAGTAGACAAACCGAGATTAGATTGATCAAGTTTTCACTTTTTTATAGTGTTTTCAACTAAATTTCAAATTTGACTATTTTATATATCAATACTTTTAATATGTGTGCCGAGGACCGCCAGCCATTGAGCTTTGAACAAACACCCAAACTAATTATGAGAATAAAATAAGAATCTGGCTAATATGCTACGTCTAGAATAGAGGCCTCCGTGCTACGGCTCAATATTTGAGTTTTCAAAATTCTAACGGTCGATCGGAACCGTTCAACATGATCTCCATATGAATATGTACTTGCAAATCAAATTTTACATTTTTAAAATTTTTTTACTATCTTTTTAGATAAGTAGAAAATCACTTGATCTGAAAATTATGTATTAAGTGATTTTCTATCTATTTAAAAAGATAGTAAAAAAATTTTGAAAAGTATAAAATTTAGTTTGCAAGTACATATTCATATGAAGATCATGTTGAATAGTTCGAATGAACTATTAAAATTTTAAAAACTCAAATATTAAGCCGTAGCACAGAAGCCCTCTATTCTACACCTAGCACCGTAGCCATATCCATAAAATAAACCGAAAGATAAGTTCTTCCTTTCCGTCCGGACTCCGGAGTCAAAATCTAAAAAATAACAAATACATGCATGAGTATATTAATGAAGATTTCACTTTTTGATAACCTACTATATAAATATCAAACTGAACAATTTATCCACTAAAACTTTATTTAATTTCAATTAAATTAATATAAAAAATTTAATGGGTCAAAATATCTTCTCACTAATCACTACTTCCTCTACAGTTTACGCGCACGTGGCTTGTCTTTTTGAAACTTTGACTCGATCAGCACAAAATTAAAGACCATGCATGACTTTGTGTGCGTTTTTGACGGTTCAGATCTCCTGTGCTGGAAAATTCCAGTACATGAGAGAATACAGACGCCGGACCAGGGGTGCAAACGGATCGGATATTATTCGTTTTCGTCCGATCCGAATCCAAAAAATTACTTAAATTATCCATTCTATATTCGTATCCGAGATTATCCGTATTCCTATCCGTATTCGAAAAATTATAATTGATAATAATACGATAAGATTTTTTGTTATTTGTAACTATTTGTATCCAACCATTTACATTCCTAAACTACAACAAATGTAATCTATATTCTTAAATTGATTTATTAAATTACATATACATACTAATTATTTATTAAACTGTATATACATATATATTCTGATGAACAATATAACAGTATGACATGATTAGTGATTAATATTGATAATATGATATATATTTTGTAACTAACAAATTTATTATGAAAAATATTAGATCTGATTTATGAATGAAAAAAATTATTTAGATATTATTCTTTACTATAATGTACATTAGTAATTTATTTTTAATTATTCGATTATATTATATTCATATTAGTATCCGTATCCATTTATATCTAATCCGTATCCGAATTCTAAATTATCCATATTCATATTCATATTCAAAAAATTATAATAGATAAGAATACGATTTGATCACTATCCGATCCGTATCCGATCATTTACGTCCCCTACGCCGGACGCATTGCTCCAAGCTAGGCACAAAAGAAAAAAAGAAAATCAAATTGTGATACCTGGTAAAGATAAATTATCAAACCAGAACGTACGGAAATGAAATTTAATAATTCTTCTATCACCTCTTCCTAAAAAAAATTTATTATTTTATCACCGAAATAAAATGAACATTAATTCAAGCTCCAGCATACAAGAGCCGAAATTTTTATTTTTAGCATTTAAAAAAAAAAAAAACACTTCTATTTATGAGGCATTTGATTTCTACTTAGGCCACTCCGGTATTTTGTGTATAAAGAATTTACGTTTTTATTACATTTATAAATTATATGATATACGATGACTTTGTACTTTTTATTATTATAATATAATTTAGTAAGTATTAAATGGGGAAAAGATGATGTCTTGTAATAATATTTTGATTTTTAAATTATAATCTAGCTAATGGAAAAAAAATTCCATTTCAGACTTATTAAGTTTTATTTGTCTACCGTAGAAGATAGTAGCAAATAAAAGGAACTTTTTTTGTTCTTCGTAAGTTACTTTTGCTTGCGAAATAAAAAATATGCAAAAAAAAAAAATACCAAAAGAAAAAAAATTGTCGAATACTTGAATGTTTATTCATAAAAAAATATATATATCTTGAATTAAGTAGAACTAGGGGTGTTTTTCAGCTCACTAAGTTCTTTGTGAGTTTTAACTTCAAAATCAATTAAATTATTTCAAATGATGAATTCAACCGTTGAGACTAATTTACTTCACGAGTAATGATGAATTTATGTGCAAAATTTACAGAAATTTAAATTAATATAGTATAAAATCAAGCTGTGAATTTTTTTTATAAATTAATTTTAATGCATTCATTTTTCATAATTTTTTTACCGCTTGATTATATACTAAAATAATTCAAAAAGTTATAAATTTTACTTGTAAGCGTATGAAATAGATTGATCTCAACATTTTGAATTCGGCAATTGAAATCAATCTCATAGATTTTAAAATTAAACTCATAAAAAAAAACTTGGTGAGCGGAAGAACATCCTAGTTTTACTATTATGAATGAATGATAATAAAATATTCTCAAGTGTAAGGTCATGCAGTGTTTTTTATCCGAAATTTCATTTATAACATAGTTAAAAAAAAAAATAATCAAATAACCATCGTTTTTGGAAATTTCAATTTTCACTACGGACGCACTGACATTCTGCGGACTCAAATGCTGGAGACCGCACAGGCGTTCTGCGGATATCAAGGCATTAGCGAGATATCTCAAAATTTTGGTTTTTTTATATTTTTTTGTTTTCTAGGAATGTGTGCCACACATAAATGTGAGATATCTTAAATTTTGAAAACGGGATAAAAAAAAAAGGTCCGCAGAATGGTTCTGTGGACCCATTTAAGAATCCGCATTGGCATTCTGCGGTCCCACTGAAATGGGTCCTTAGAAAGCCGGTGCGGCCGTGGTGAAAATCGAAATTCCCAAAAACAATGGTTAGCTGGTTTATTTTTTTTTAACTATGTTATAAATAAAATTTTCGGGTTTTTTATTGACTTTGTGGTGCTAGTATTTTCAAGTCTGAAAGTTGACATTGTCAAAATGTCCATACTGTATTTTCAAGTTGTTATTAACTTTTCTGAAAAATAATTAAAGTTTTTGGTACGTTTGAAAATTTTCATGAAATTGTATAGATTTAATTTAGAGTGATGTTATGATGATTTGCAGTGTACATTAGACTAATGTGCTTCAATATAGCAAATATCGAATTTGTACCAAGATACGTGCGGAATGAAAATCAATGTACCTTGCAAATCATCATAGCCTCAAATCTTTAATTGTTTGATGGTACAAATAAAAAAATCCGATCCGTACTATATTTGCAAATAGAATATTTTGTCTATAGAAAATATTTTTAAAAAAAAAAACTGAAAGATTATTAATAAATTTTTATAAATAAAAAGATCGGGTAAAGTTTTACTAATTTAAAAGTTTAGATAGCAGAATTCCTACTATTTAATTTTCTCTATAAATTTTTTTTTTATTTCTCTATTAAATATAAGTTTTTTTAGAAAAATAGAAAAACTTAAATCATTAGAAATTCTACATATTCAAACTAATTCAAATTTTGAATCCGTAAATTCCTACTAATTTTTTTACTCTCAAAATTTATGGATACTATTTTGTCTCTCTTCTTTTTTAAATTTTGTATAGACAAAATATTTTCTTTGCAAATATAAGTAGAGTGGGAAAAATAGCACGGCAGAGCCGGCTCAATCACGGAGCAGCACGACACGTGTGATTGTTACATGCTGTGACTCGTATGTCGCATGACGCGACCATTCGCGTGCCGTGGTTATTTTTTGAAAATTTGGCACGGCACAGCACAATACGTGAAAGATCTGATCACGACACGACACGGTTACGACACGAAACAGCACGACACGTGTGACTGTTACGTGCCGTGACTCGCGTGTCGCGTGCCATGGTCATTTTTTGAAAATTTGGCACGGCACGGCACAATACGTGAAAGATCTGGTCACGACACGGCACGATACGTGGTCACGCGAGTCACGTGTAATTAGAACCGTTAGATCTTGATCAAATGATGAATCTTGAATAAACTAACTTAAATTATGAAAAAAAATAGTTAAACGTAACCAGTCACATTTGGATACGACACGTTTGGAGCATGACACGTTTGGTCACGACGTGACTCACGTGCCGTAATCATTCGCGTGTCGTGACCACCTTTGATATTTTGATCACGGTACAGCACAACACGTGTGGCTGTTCACTTGGTCACGACTCGGCATGACACTCGGCATGACACGAAACTAAAATCACGAAATATTAATTACGTACGGCACGGTACGTTTTTACCGACTCTAAGTACAAGGATGACGTTTTTACCGACTCTAAATATAAGGATGATGTATGTAGGCGTAATTAATATACTTTCTAATGCTAAACAAAGTCAGGGATCTAATATTGTACATTTATTGGGGTCAGAATAGATATTTAGCATGATATAAAGGGTTAGTTGCTACCCAATTTCCTCCCTCTTTCTCTCTTCTCCTCTCCTTTCTTGAACGAAAAGAGAGAACAACCTAGAAGCTAGCAAATTAGTTAATACTTGGAGAGGAGAAGAGGGCGCCAAGGAGAATTGCCCAGGATCTGTTTCTTTTGTGAACAGAGAATCCGTAAGTCAAGAATTTTCTTATTTATACTGAATTTTCTCAATTCGAACTTTGTTTCTACCTTTATGAAGCTAAAGTACGTCAATTATTTTTGTTCGAGAAATAATTAGTCCTTTTTTTCTGTTCTTGTAGAAACTTTTGGGATAATTGATAATTATTTTGGAGATTTTTTTATGTACATGGTTTTTTTTAATTCAAATCTATATTGATCACGACGATTTGGCCCTTCAATTCGTATGAAATAACGACTCGCCGAAACCCTATTCTCTCCCTCTCTTCAATCCACCCACACAGCCTTCTTCTTAAACTTATCGGTAAAAAACGAGAGGGAAAGAGAGAGTGAGAAGGGAAGAGAATAAAAGAGAGACAGAGAGAAGAGGGAAAGGTGTGTGCCAGCACCTTCGACCTAGAAGAAAAGGAGAGAGGCCAGCGATCTTGGGAGTTGGGAGTTTTGAAAATTCTTTGCATTTTTCCATTAATTTCTGGAAATAAACTTTATAGGGATATTAAAGTAATTAGGCAAAGAAGCGTAGACACGCTTACATTACTTGTTGTAATGGAAATAAGACATTTTTGGGTGCTCTAGGGTTTGACCATGGCAAAACCAAGGAAAACCCCTGTATGACCTTTTTCTTTAATTTTCTCATTATCTCATTACATTGGTGAAGGAACCATGAATTTAGTTTTTAAAATTGTGTCAGTTGAATTTGGGGATTCAAATGATGACATTTTAAATTTGGCAAAAACTGGCCACGAGGTGGGCGACTCTCTATGGCTGTGATTTTCTGGATTTCCTTCTCTGGATATGTTTTGCGGTGTTCCATAATCATGGAAAAACTAATTGTTTTCTAAATCAGGCCGGTAGCATGGTTAAATTATTGTCCAGCCATGTTGCCTATATGGTTTGTAATCCCAAGGAATTGAAGGACTGATTATATTAATTTTTATTTACTCTTGTTAGTTGCTTGAATTATAAATATGAAAAACACTGTATCAAACTACAATGCTCTTTCACAGAGCTTACTTTATCGAACTGAATCATTTGTCTTAATTGTTCAGGGTGGCCTATCCTTGTAGAATGGCATCTATCATAAATACAGTAGGGGCACCATGTGAATCTCCAGTGTTACCTGCAATCCCCCAAATTGGATATGGAGGTAAAAGAATCATTGTTAAATTTTCCTAAAATCTTTTTTTAAAATAATTTACTGTTTAGATTACTGTTAAGGTATGGAAAGTTATGACTTAATTGACTTAATTGAGTCTTAGATCCTTTTAGGTATAGACCCAAGAACTGCAGTCAATCCATGACTATGCCTTACCAGAATGTTAGCTTACATGTTAGGCCTTATGTGTTCTTCACCTGGGTCGTAAATTTGTTTGTAAGCTCATGCATGCAAGTGCCATGTGACATATGGATTGCATTGAAACCATATGCTTTATGCAATTTAAGCTATATTTTCTCGATGTAAGATATTGACCTATAATCTGAGGCATAACGTCATAATCATCATCTTCACCTTTTCTTTTTACTATCTGCTTCAATTTTATCTTTCACATTGCTGTTCAAACAGTATTGGTTTACTGATGATTATTTGTCTTAACAAATGAAGGTGCAAGGAGGGAAATTCTAGCACGTAATGCTTCAAGTCCAAGTTCGGTTTCATTTGCCAGGGGGATCCCTCCTAAAGCTAGGTTACGATCCACTGCAATGGTAAAAGATTTTCTTCAATCATAGATTTTTTGCCAATACCACGAGTTATATGACAAGTGACAGCATAATGGCATTGGTCAGATTGTATGCAGACTGCCATCTGGTATGTAGGTACTGGTACAGTGTCCATAGGCTTCTGTCAGCTACTGTTTTTCCAAAGGGAAAGAAGTAAACAAAAATAAAAACAATACATAGTTGTAGTCATCTAGGCATTGTAATTGACATAAAATCTTTTTTTTTCTATTTCGTAGGCTGCAACTGGTGCAACTCAAACACAAACAGTTGAAAGGAAATCAACCCGCATTCCTAATGGGATTCCAAGTATGTTCTCTTGTTAGCTTTTCTCTTTAAAACATCTCTGAGAACTATCAGGAAAAAAGGAGTTAGAAACCAGCATAATCAAAGGCTCACAGTAGATGCTCACATTGGACTGATTGATACCAATGTTAGTTACAATTTATTTTACTCTATTGGATGATTATGTTAAGACTACAAGATATATTCTACACATAATCTTCTGTTGCGGGCACAAGTTTTAGAATGATAGGGTATTTTTATATACTAAATGATATGTAAAACTGCACACAAGAATTTTACTGGATTTGCAGATAGAAACAATGTCTCTGTGTTTTTCAATTAAAAGCATCAATATCTTAGGTTTTCAGAATTAAAATCCAGCGGTCAGGGCAGTGTGATAAAAAATGATATTCACAATTTGGGTCTTCTTTCCAATGACCCTTTCTTTTCAGAAGCTTTCATACAAGTGAAAATAAGCTGACTGAATTGTCTGTTGGGTTGGTTCCAAGTTAACACGGATAGGTTATTACTTATTAGGAGATTTAGCTTGAACTAGGATGATAACCCAAGGTGTCTTATTGTCAGTCCTTATTTTGTTTACCTTGATTTAGTAAGTTGTACATTTGCATATCACTAAAAAAATGTGGGGTAATATTCTTAAGTTTCATGTTTAATTTTCAAAAGGGGTTTGGTGGCTCAAGCTTACTTTGATTGCATGTAGCTGTTTCTTAGAGGCCTTGCAGTAAGAGATTTGTAATGTGTCTTTTTTTTTAGGCAAGGTGGTGGGCCCACAATTAGACCAAGGTGGTGGGGGATTTCCTCCCTACCGTGGAGGTGGCGGCGGTGGCGGAGGCGGGGGTGGCGGCTTTGGAAAGTCATCAGGTGGCTTCGTCCTTTTTTCCATACTTATGTTTTTGGATTACTTGAAAGAGGTTGAGAAGAAATGGTTCAAGTTTGACGATGATGACTATTATAATCAGCTTTCCTTTTAGCCTACAACTATTTCACTGTGTTTGTAGTACCAAAGAGAGTAGAAAGTGTGAAGGGGGAATAGAGCGATGGTGCTCATGTTGTCTGTGGTGTGGTGTCATTTCTATAATGTGCGACTTCATATGCTAGTTCAGGTTGCACTTCTAGTATTATTTTATTCCTTTTGATTTAGTGATGTACGCAGAAGCATACTTTTTTTTTTGGTTTCTACAGAAGAATAATTGATGCAGTATATTTCAAATGGGACTTTGAATACGTTTACAATTTGTTGTGATGAGAAATTTTACGGACACTCTTTCAGTGATGCATTGTTTTCTTCTTGTGCTCTTTTTGTAATGAGGAAAGTATTATATTCACCAAAATGCGGCGTGCAAACTCTCAATATATTATGCAATTTGCGCTATCTGATTCGCTCCTTGAGCCAATCTGTAGTTCTGTACCAATGCATCTACTTTGCACACAACCACAAAAATCATCACTCATTTACACAACCTCAAACTGACGAGCAAAATTATGAATATAGGCCTCAATAAATCATTAATTTACTTAAAAAAACATTTTTAAGTTATTTACGTATTTTCGGTGCAATTTATTGGTACCCTGATAATCTAGGGTGTAAATGGGTCTGAATTATCCGATCCGAATCTGGATCATAAGCGGATTCGGTTAAATATCGTATATGTAAAAAACAGCCAGATACATCTAATTTGCACACAACCACAAAAAATCATCACTCATTTACACAAGCTCAAACTGACAAGCAAAATTATGAATATAGGCCTCAATAAATCATCAATTTACATAAAAAACATTTTTTAAGTTATTTACGTATTTTCGGTGCAATTTATTGGTACCCTGATAATCGGGGGGGGGGGGGTTGTAAACGGATCCGCATTATCCGGTCCGAATCTGGATCATAGGCGAATTCGATTAAATATTATATATGTAAAAAACAGTCGGCACAGATACTAATAATTATTATAATCCGTAAACGGAGCGGGTTCATGCACAGGCACCAAGTAGAGAGGAAACTCTTATGAATACCCATACTTTTTTTTTTTTTACGAATTACACGTTCTATATTTAATTAAAAAAAATCATATGACTCAATTCATGTAACTATCAAATTACATATCCCGTATCTAACAATTAGTATTTTTATCTTAAAGTTCGTATGATTTAATTATTCGATAATTATTTGTTTTGTATCTATATTCGAATATGTATTCGTGAATTATCCGCTATGTATCTGTATCCGTTTAAAGAGGGTTTAGTTTTCAATTTTGATATATGTTTACTGTCTGTATCTATATTCGTATCCGCTCATTGAAAAACAGATACATATTTAATATTAACATTATTGGTGCGGTGTTATTATTTTTTGACTCAATCATAAATACCACACGTCAAACCATACAAAAAAATGAGAAGAATAGTCACATCACATCAATGGTACGATGTCAGGTGTGAGAGAGTTTTGAGATTTTACGTGACAGGTTAGGAGGCCAGGTTAAAAAAATTCACATTGCACTACGCCCATGGTGCGGTGTAAGACACCTCATTATGTTTATTGTATTGGTGTCATCTATTTTTCAAAAATCGACTCCATCTCTTTCCTTTCTGACGGAAAATTATTTTTTTATTCTAAATAAAAAAATCTCCCTTCTACTTATCATTCTATATAATTACACAGTGCCACGATCTAACGACTCTAATTACCATACGGTAGCAAATTGTCCAATTTTTTTATTAATAGGAAAATAAAAAAAATATACCAAGAAAGGTGAACGATTGTAGGATATTTCGAAATCTAAAAAGTCCTTTATGGTTTATAACGTCCACATAACATTATCGACTATAACATCCAGATAATCCAACCATTAATCTCATCGACATTGCTAATTTAAAAAGAAAAATGAATATTACTGTTCATAACGTCCGAAAATCATATCCACACGTACAGATACAAACACGAAACTGACATTCAATGGATTTGAATTTGGAGTACTTGTGAATACCGATACTACTAATAAAAATACTATTTTGTATTCGCTATAGATTTCATTTGTTTGAAATGAAATAAAAAAAATAAAAATTGCTACACTGCTAGAAGCTATGAACCATAAAGTTTAGGGTTTTTTTTTAATTAAAGATATCAGAAAGATTACTTATTAGATTATATAGACGTTATGCACAATAACAGTCTTTTTAAATCTCAAAATTTCACAAAATAGTTCCCCTTTTTCGATATTTTTTTTATTTTCTAGAAAAATCGGGATTCAGATTGCGCCGTAAATGGAGGACAATTTTGGAAAAGAAAATAATTCACAACAAAACCCCGCCTGAGCCTCAGAGGTCTGAACTCTCTCCCGCCCGAGTTCTGACGAGTGACGTAGCAGGAAACCTCTGTTCCTTGCTCCGCTTTGCTCGTCTAAGAAGCCAAATTACCTGAAATGGGGACATCTAACCCGAGCGGTGGAGCAGCGCCGAAGGAGGAAGAAGACGAAGAGATGGAAGGCGCCGATGCGACGGAGGAGGATAAGAGCCAATCGGACGGCTCCGACTCGGCTAGCGATCCTGCTCCCTTCTCTGAGGGAGAGAAGGTGCTTGCGTTCCATGGCCCCCGCATCTATGAGGCCAAGGTATAAACACTTTCCTTTGTCTCTTCTAGGGTTTCCTTCATTTGACACCTAGTAATTCGTTTTTTAGTTTACAGATTGTTATTTGAAACCTGAAAGGTGCGCTAGGCTTTAGCTGTAGACAAGAAGTTACATTAAAAATATTCTTTTTTTCTTTTACAAAAAATCTAATTAGAATGCTGTTATTTGTCCCCGAGAAAAAGTAGTTCACCCCCAGGCCTTGAATACGACTTATTAGTAAATTAAAGCATTATAGTTAATTTAATATTAAAGCTTAGAACCATATTTACCAGATTTGCCTCCCACCTATGAACCAAATTCCAATTTCCAAGCCATGTGACCCAAAATGTTAGTTACTGGCAAACTGGCTTGCCGGAAACAGTGAACCAAAGTCTTCTCCTAGGAGAGGATGTGAATTCACCTTTGGGAACATCTCTAGCACCTAAAGCGCGGAAAGCAGCTGGCAACCATTTGTAGCGATTTTTCCTTTACCTCTTGTCAGAAGGAACAAAAAAAAGCAATATACAGGAAATGGGAAATATAAGTGGGCCGAAGATTTTGGTATTGTGTGAAGTTTCTTTAGTTATCTGAGCGCTTGTTTTGATTTTAGGCCTATTTTCTTTGCTCGGCACACAATATAATCTGAAATAGTATTTTAGAAAGTAGTATTTTAGATCAGCCGCGAGAAAGTAGTATTTTCTTTCCTTTACCTCTAGCACCTAATGTCTGGCACATTGTCATTGGCCAGAGAAAGTAGTATTTTAGAAAGCTTCCAGATTGTGTTTGGTTTCTTCCATTTAGAAATGACTATCCATTTAGAGCCATTAGATAATGCCGAAGTTACCAAACCTAAAAACCAAGAACTCAAATAAATGTTTCAGACTGTTGGATAATACGTCTAGCTTACCACATAAATGGTATATTTCAAACCAAACTTCTGACAACAATACTAATAATTCACATTGTAAGCATTTCGTGTAGAAGTAAGCCATGAACAATGATTTGCTTTATTCTGACTACTTTGTCATAATTTCTTTTATTTAATAGTTGCTTGATTAGAATTTTCCTCAGCATTTCTAAACTGTGCTTGTTGCATTCCTAAATTGCTATATGAATTAATATTTACTTTTCTTTCTCTGTCAAGATCCAAAAAGCTGAGGTTCTAGCTGGCAGGTGGAAGTTCTTCGTTCATTATCTTGTGAGTACTTTTAGACCTTTTGAAATCTAAATTCTTTGTATGGTTTATCTGGCAAATGAACATGGAAAAAGTTTATGGTCAGTAGCTAACTTTTTGAATTGCTTTGCAGGGTTGGAACAAAAAGTAAGTGCATTTATTTCTTCGGGTAAAATCGGTAGAAACAACAGCAGCTAAAATGGTACTTGAGTTTTCATGCATACACTTCAGAATTATCCTAAATAAATTTGCAATGGTGTGAAGTTTTACTGGTAACTACATAGAAGATGGGAAATTTTGCACATAGATTCTCAGATTGAGTTATAAACCAAATATGTGTAACTTTTTGTTCATTCATTTCCATTTTATTAAAGCATAATAGGTTTTTATTTACCATGTCGTATAAGGGTGCATGAGATTCTTTTTGATATTTGGATACTGACTTGAAGCTTAATTCGAAATTAAATGCTATAAGCTGGGACGAGTGGGTGGTAGCATCCCGCTTGTTGAAGCTCACTGAAGAAAATATGCGTAAGCAAAAGGATCTTACAAAGGACAGCCAAGCACAAGAGAGGAGTGCAAGGTCACGCTTGTCTCAGAAACCGTCCAAAACAGGTACAGTACAATGACACACCATATTATGGAGTACCAGTCAGGCTTTATTAGTTATCTATATGATGTATGCTCTAATTGTTGTTACTGTTACTATTGTTTTTGATGATAACATATGCTCTAATTATGATTTGTAGATGTAAAGCCGGAAAAAGAGGATGCTAAGAACCAAGGTTTTTCTGTTAATTAATATCATCAGTTGTTGCGACATTACTATTGTTTTCATATTATCCTAACCATCACATTCTTCCAAAAATAATCAGCAGGATCAAAGGGCAAGAAGCGGAAGAGTGCACCTCCTAACGAGGTGATTTCTTGTTTAGTTTTTTGCTTCTGTTTGTTAACACAGTTTTGTTCCACCAATGATTTTATGTTCATGCTTTGTTTTGTTTGGCATCTTAACAGGAAAAGGAGAAAAAACCACAAGAATCACCCTTGATGTTGCAATTTCCGTTGACCCTGAAGAAGCAACTGGTTGATGACTCGGAGTTTGTTACCCAGTTGGGTAAGGTATTTCTCTGTCTCTCTCTCTCTTCTCCATCTTGTATACACTGAGAGTGGCTAAGGTCAAAGTGGTAGTTCCAAGGCTGTGGAACTACCAATTCGGTTTTTCCATTTTTAAAGTCCAAACAGTCAATCCAAACCGTTCAACATGATCTCTATATTAAATGTGCTTGGAGATCAAATTTTACATTTTTTGAATTTTTTTACTATTTATCAAGTATTTTACAAAACTGTTGTTTTTCAGTGGTCCAGAATTGTCTGAAACAAACAGTTTTGTAAAATACTTATAGTAAAGAGTAAAAAAATTTAAAAATGTAAAATTTGATCTCCAAGCACACTTTAATATAAAGATCATGTTGAATGGTTTGGATCGACTGTTTGGACTTTGAAAATGTAAAAAACCGAATGCCTTAGAACTACCACTTTGATCTTAGCAACTCAATATATACACCTATATAATATAAATCGTCATCTATAACTCTGCGAAACAAGATATATCTCATACCTTTACTGATTTCTTTACCAGTGCTGAAATTGCCCCCATTTTATCCTCATTAATCTTGAAATTAACTGCGATTGATATGGGTAGCTGTGGCCTTTATGTACATGGGATGTTAGAGGAACTAAAGATAATTTTTAGACATTCTCTTGTTTTGAATATATGTGCTATTTAATTTTCTTCATTTTGCTGGGGTTTATATTATTTATCTTGACATCATTCATCATTGTTATTATGATTAATACATGAGGTTATTATTATGCTATTTTCAGCTTGTAAAATTGCCTCGCTCCCCAAATGTAGACGACATTCTAAAAAAGTACTTGGAATATCGTACCAAGAAGGATGGCGTGTAAGTATTCTGAACTATTCAATTCAATTTTGGCACATCAGCTTGTATCAATCTTGTTCTAATTTTATTCTTTCTTTTGTTTGTGCACATAGGATTAATGAATCTGTTTCTGAGATTCTCAAGGGGTTGAGGTGCTACTTTGACAAGGCATTACCAGTTTTGCTTCTGTACAGCAAAGAGAAATCGCAATACAACGAAATAGTCGAGGAGGGTGTCTCACCTTCAACTATATATGGGGCTGAACATTTGTTAAGGCTTTTTGGTAAGTCTAAATTTTAAATTGGTTGAGTTTTATTGCCCCTCCACATATACCAGAGTTTTGTTAATGCACGCATTGTGAAAAGCTTTGCTGCACTTATCAAGCAAAATTGAGAAAAGAAAAGGAAAAAGGTGCATTTTGGTTGATTACCTATGGCTAATGAGAAGTTAACAACAGAACATATTACTCACTTGGAGTTGAAAAATTACTTCTAAACAACCAGGTGACGATGAGGCTGTGCTTGTACTCTGCCACCAGAATAGTAAAATTAGATCTTAAGTATGTTTATTACTTTGGTCCTGCATTGCTTATGATGTTTTGCTCTCTTTCTCATTTGTAGTCAAGTTGCCTGAACTACTTGCGCATGTCAACATGGAAGAAGAGGCCCTCACAAAGTTACAGCAGAAGTTGCTGGATCTTCTGAAGTACGTGTTTTGTCTCTTGCATTGTCATCACTAAATTTTATTTTTATTTGGGTGTTTTAGTATTAGTCATGTCCACTTCCAGTCAATGATGTATATATCAATGTTTTGACATAACAGTGTGGCCAAATAAACCCAACTAAGTCCCTCCTGCAGACAACTGATAGTGGTTCCCTTCTGTGTTGCTGAGGCCAGCACACATACTGGTACAATAGACTGATATTTGCAACTTTTCATGGTACTAGCATCCATACCCACAAGTGATGTATTTGCAACTTCAGTAATAGAGCATGATTGAAATTTTTCTGATGTTGATTTTTTTTAATATTTTTTATTTTGAATTGACCAACAGGTTCTTGCAGAAGAACCAGAGCTTGTTTTTTCTCTCTAGTTATGACACCTCTAAAGCTGCTGTCAAGGCAGAATAGGGAGTTCATTGTCAACATTGTAAAGTTAGAAATTTGCCTTTGGAAACTTGAGATGATTGTGTTTTAGTTGCTAACTCTTGATTTGGTTTCCTTTGATTTAGAACACATATTCCTAACTTTAAAATATTTGTCTTTTCTGCTAAAAATATATTACTCGGCCGAAAATGCATTATGAGTATATGCACATCTAAAGTGAAGGGTATTAAATACCACTTGAGAGTAGGTCCGATGGGCATCATCGGACCTACTCTGGTTCGATGGGTTTAATCACTGTCGATTTGTTTTAAGATTTGTGCGGAACACTTTAAACTTTGTGCGCACAAATTTTAAACTAGATCGGACGTTCATAATGCCGTTGAACCTAAAAGTAGGTCCGATGGGCATCGGACCTACTCCGTTCTCATTAAATACTTATTTTACTTCAGCTATCGGGGGAAGCAAAATTTCTCCACCTCATTGGGACTCAAAAAGTTGTCCTATTCAAAATTAATTTCACACTAGTTTCTACTTGAGCATTATCCTTCTTGATCACTTTATCATCAAACAATAGGATAGAAATAAAGTTTGTGAATTAACTATGAATTATACTCTACTCCACTTGACATGACTTGACAAACAGAGATGTAAAGTGCAATGCTTAGCCGTCTGATGTGATTGCAAGGACCTTGTTTTCAAAAGCATTGCTATGCTACTTAATTTAACGTCATTGGTGTGCTTTCAAAAGCAAACACTAGGAAATAATTAGCCTTTAATACTAGTAGATGCTACAGAAACTAGATATAGCAAAACCTAAATATCCTACAGGAAAAATACAACTATCTACCAATCTTTGCATCTCGGAAATCTCAAACCAAGGTCATGACAGACATCCATTACAAAATCTAATACAGTTTAAATTGCTTGCAAAGGAGGAAAAAACATAATAGCCATTGCCTTAATCATCACTGTCATCAGACGGATCCTCACTATTTAGATGTTCACCGTCCTTCTTCGGCTCTTCTTCAGTAATTGTATCCAGTTTGGTCTTCTTTTTCTCCTTTTTACGTTCCTTTTTCTTCTGGCGTTTCTGGCGTTTCTTTGCTGTTCTTTCCTCTGCAGCCTTTAATCTTTCCTCTCTTCGCAAGTTGTACTCTGCAATCTCTAACCTCTTTTCGTAATCTGTTTCCATGCGCGTCACCCTGTCTTGTTCTTTCCTTCTCATTTGTCGATACTGTTGAATGCATTTGTTCATAACAAAAGTAGACATTAGCAATATTCAACAATAAGCATATAAAAGAAAAGAGTGGAGTTCTAATTTTCAAATTGATTGCTTCAAATTGTGAAGATCCCAATAGCCGCTATCACTAATTTTGAATTGTTTCAGAATCCTGGGATTAAGATAAATCATCAAGTACATTTATAAATTCCTTGCTATTCACATGTTCTTAACCTTATCGAGCTTTTACTGAAGATAACTAAAGAGAAACAGCAAAAGAAAGAGAATTTAAGTAACTGCTTTTTTTTTTTTAAATCAATTTAACTGCTTCAGTCCCTCAACGAGTTAGCAAACCCTATCAAATTGTAAAAATTCCCTAATTAATACTTCACTTAAGCAACTAGAGTACAACAATCTTAATAACAAATTAACCTAAGATACCAAAGACCTCTCGGCCATTCAATACTCTTTTTACTTCAAATTATTCCAAATTAAAACTGCTACAAACCTGGTGGAAGTCACCGGAGCCGGAACCGGCGGAGCTACCAGAGGTATTGCTGACACGGACGGGAACATGCTCCATGATTCGTCGGAGCTTGACCTCGAGATCCTCTTCATCCTCGCGCAGCATCACTTTCCTCGTCTTCCCGCCTCCGTCCTCTACCAGCGCCAACTCCTTCCCTGTGCCTCCGCCTCCCGACGAAGAACTCGCCGCCACAAGTTGCATGGTATTGTTGTCACTCGACGGAGCTGACATCGCGACGAGGTGCCGACGTCCGAGGGGTTCGATTTGGGTTTCGGATCTCTCGTCTCTGTGAATTGGAACGCCGCCCGTCTGCGATTGCGAAGCCGAGAAATTTTCTACTTTACCGCGGGTTTAAACCCGGCCCGTTAGCCCGTTTCAGAACTGGAGTTGCGTTTTCAGTCCGTAAAAAACAAATTTTCAGCAGTTTTAAAAATCTCTGTCCAGCCGTGTAAAACCTTTCAGCCCGGTACAACATCGTTGGTTAAATATGCATTTTTTATTTTTTTGCTTAAGACATTGGAGTTCGCGGCACTTGAATAGGCTCACTAAATTTATGATCTGCCTCTATCGAGCGAGGTTCATTACGCAAGAAACAGATATTAAAAAATTGAATTTACCAAACAGTAAAACAGAATTATAAATAATAAAAGATACTACCCTGATTGCCTGCCACATCTATATTTAACAGTGAAGAAATTAACTTATTCAATGAGTATAATCTCGCTCAAAGAATCTTTCTTTGAAAGAGACATAATTCGGAACAAAGATATTAACAAAATTATTTTTAATAACTTTATTCGTAGTCGGCATAGCGCGTGAATTAGCTTAGCAAATAGAAGAAAGGTCATTGCCTGTGAAGGCGGACTCATACAACCGTTTATTAACATTTATTAACAGGATACGAGAAACGACCAAATTTAACACGTGATGTCCCTCCAGGATAGCATTTATAATATGAAATTATAAGTATAAATGACGTAAAAAAAATCTTATACCGTGATTAAACATGTCATAAAACTTTTTTTTTTTTTAAATAAAACATGTTACAAAACTTGATAACACGTCTTGTACAACTTTGTCACGACACGCATGTGTGTAACGTCGTGATTTACATATTATCTTTAGAGGCAGAACTATAATAGTTCAGGGTTGGACAGTTACTTTATTCTGAATTTTGAAAAATAATTTCAACTCATATATTATTGTGTTTTTCCAATCCTAAAAAAAGCTTTTGCCCTATTCTGTGGAGTCCGAGTTTTCCACACAGTTCATATTTTTTTTTTTTTCGCAGCCCACTAACTCATTTTCGCCAGCTCATCAGTATTTTTTTCTTTTCTTACTCTTCTTCATCTCTTTGCTCTTAGCGCTTTGTGAAAATTTTTTATAACTACATGTGCTCAAATGTAATTGCTCGTGTGAGAAATCAAAACATTCGAGTAACATATAGTGACCAGTTTTTGCGATTTTAATCACAACATAGTAAAATTTCCCTTAATCACATCACAACACGGGACAACAATCATAATATATCTAATCACGACATGGGATACGACAGATTACATCCCCAAAACTGAACATGCCCCTCCACGATATCAATTATCAACCATCATAATTTTCTATCCCCTCAATCTCACAAATTAATCTCAAATTCAAATTACTCAAAACGTCACAAAAGGTACACAGATTATTGACCCAATTTAAACTCATACAGCAAATACATTTCACCATAAGCAACGGTAACCAAAGCTACGCAAAACAATCTTTATTTTGGTGAAAACACTTATCAAAAAGATCAACTAATCCAACATAAGTCAACATGCTAACAACTCATATTGTCATCAATGCAAAATCCATACATCTTTCATTCCTTCTTTGAGGTCGCATCCTCCGTGGCCGGCGTCTCCTTCTTTGAGGTCGCATCTTCCGTGGCCAGCGTCTCATGCACAATTTCCACAGGCCTTGTGACATCCTGGGTTTGCCCTGCTGACTGACTGATATCTACTGTTTTTACTGTAATCGTCTCTTCTGAAGATTCTTTGTTTGGGGGAAGTTTTACACTGTCGATCTTGCCCGATGCATCCTGTGCACGCATAGCATATCCGTTAGCAAAGTAACACACCATTGTCCAAATAATGGAGACAAATCATTTATTCAACATGCAGAAACGACGACAATTTAATTCTACAAGTGAATCCACAAACACATCTAGATATTTCGCATTCTTACCATTAATGTAAATATGGGGTAAATTAAGAAATCTTTATACACTGACTAGTTCAAAACAACTCTCTGTTTATTTCAAAAGAAATAAAAATTCTATCAATTACAGGAATCTGGAAGGTGGAAATGAAAGTGACAGTATGTTGCTTAAATTTTCTTGGTATACATGAAGAACCCAAAAAAAATCACTTTTAGATCTCTCTCAAGCTGTTTTACAGGAATGACTCAATATATTGGACTTCATATCAACTCTTTGAACAACCAGACACCCTTTTATGGAGATGGGGGGCAATTGGGGTTTTTTCTATAAAATTTACTTGTGGATTTCTTTCAAATAAGGGTGTGAAACAAGAACATGCTTTGATATGGTGGGAACAAAAAACTATTGGGTGGAGCTGAGACTTGAACTGGTAGACACTATGTACCAGTCACCGGTAGAAAGGGTGGAAGCTTGCTGCTAGTTCTGCTAGTTCTATTAATGAACTTGTGTTTGAGTTCTGAGACCTTTTATTCTACCTGGGGTTTACTTGTTTTGGGGAATTTAAGTAGATAAATCTAGGGCTTTGTAAGATACTGATTTTTTTTTTTTGGCATTAGGCCTTTTTCTCCAAAAAAAAGTACTTCGCAAGCACAAATTGAACGTAAAGAGGAACCGAGAAACAATAATATACGCCAGTCAGAAGACCAGAATAAAATTTCTGTTGCCCATAACACCTAAAATAACCATTGATGCATGAGAAATGAGCAAATCTGATGAAGATACCTTTGTCGATTGCACGTTGGAAACTGACGACGCCATGCTTGAGGAGTTCACAGATGGGGAATTGTGGATTAATTGGAACTGTTATCTCCAGATAGGTTATGAGAAATTGTTGTGAAGCACCCAAGTCAAAAATAGGGGCGATTAATATAGAAGAAAGGGGAAACAGGTGGCATATTTTGAGTGAAAGGTGTGGCAGCTTCTGGTGAGAGATTACCAACCAGACACGTGTAATCAGAACATTTTTTTTTCTCGACCGACATGTAATCATCGAGAACGGAGTAGGTCCGATGCCCATCGGACCTACTTTTAGGTTCAACGAGCAGATGACCGTCCCATTTAATTTAATGATTTGTGCGCACGAAGTTAAAACAGACGCGCACTAATTTTAAAGCATACCGCACGAATCTTAAAGAAAATTGACGGTGATTAAACCCATCGAACCAGAGTAGGTCCGATGTCCATCGGACCTACTCTGACCTGGTAATGAGAATACATAAATATCAGAGAGGAGTAACTACTGTTTTGAAATCGGTAGGATCGCAGTATCATACAATCCCAAAGCCTCTTTTAAGATGATCTGGGCGAGATGTAAATCCGGAGCAGTACCAGGAAGAACTGGTACCAAAATAGAGATTTAGGTGATTGCTGAAAAAAAAAATTGGTTTTCTTTTATATGTATTCAAGGGTTGTTGTCTTTTAGTTGTCTCTGTGTTTTACAAGTCGCAAAAATTTGAACGCATATATCGAACTTGCTGATTATTTTAACTCGTTGACAGAAAATATAACCTGACTGATAACTGACATGAATCAATCAATATAATTACTATAATATTAAATATAAATGTTAATTATAACAATTTAAAAATAGAACGTGTTCAACATTTCAACAGGTTTGCAAAAGGATTCGTGCAATAGCATTTTTCAATTAAAATGAGCATCCTCAAAAGAACAAAAAAGGGAACTCCAGGTACAATTTTGTATTTTATAAATCTTAAGGTAACTGCTTAAAAATAAACAAACTAATTTAAAATGTTGAGATGTTCCCAGGAAAAGGAAACAAAAAGATTTCATGAACAACCCTTAACCTTTACAACAAGCCCAAAACCAACAAGGAACTGCGCACTGACAGCACCTTATAGGACACAATTTTGATGATCAAAGATCACCTTAGTAATTGTGGAACTGAATCCCTGTCAACTCTGAACAATAATTCGCTCACAAGTTCATGACTGAATATACTCTATGAACATTTCTAGTTCAAAAACAAAAATGAGATCTAACTAACCAAGTATTTCCAATTAACCTTTAACTGAAATATAAGCTCATAACATGTCTTGTTGGGTTGTAGCCGATCAGGATCACTGTATGAAAAAAAAAGAGGTGATTGTTTAAAAGATTGAGATGTCAGGTATGATTCATATTAAAGCATGCCAAGAAATTTGATTGTGCTTACTTAGAGGAGAAAGGATAATGGCCAGTCCAATTGGATACAAGAAAAATGTAGTTCTATCCAGAAATGGTAATACTGCATCAAAAGTGCCATTAGAAAAAATTTGTTAGCTAAGATGATGAGAATAACATGGCAAAGAGCCAGCTCTAACAAAATAATAAAAACTATGCACACTTCTTGCAGACCACGAACCAGCTCAGAGACCATATCCATAAGAGAACCAAAATACCCTCTCATTTTAATCCATGCTTTTAAAGAGTTAAAGTTAGCAAAGGGACAGTGCAGGCTTGCAGGGGCTACTTGTGCTGTTTACTATGTTTCAAAGGTATCTATTGCTACAAAGACTTTAAAAAAAAGGTAAGGTCATATTTGGCATTTTCTAGGGTATACATACGTTCCCAATCACATAAAAGTACTTTGAGACCTCATGTACCTGGAATATACTGCAAATACAACTCATCCCACCCCCACCCATTCTTTCAAATATACCCTCCCGTTGTATATAGAGCAAGATGGGGTGGGTCATATTTTTCTTTTTTCAGAAAAAATGCAGAAGAAAATGGCACATTCCTAACTTACATAGGAATATATTAGAACTTTCCCTTTTAAGCTTTAATGGACAAAACCAGAAATAATGCCTGAACAAACAAAAAGCATACCGTCATAGCCTAGGAAATTGAGATAATTGTAGTAAGAGATTGCCACCATAAACAGAAGATTTGATAGAAGAACTGGTATGAAACCATGTGCCACCAAAATAGGGGATAGGAAGTACTGGATCACTGATACACAACATAAAATGAAACCACTAAGTGAAACTACCTTTAAAATGCCAATAATTGAAAAATATAATGTTTGAACTTGAAAATGAGTACCATAAAGCATGATGAAAGCTGGAAAGAAAGAGTTGCAATGCACATCAAAAGCATAGAGCCTGAACAAAGTTGAGATACTCAGGATAGTATGATTTTTACTTTTTGGGACATAAGAAAATGAAGGTACCTTACAGTATGGTAACTTTCTTACCACTCCACACGCTGCTCGACCACATGGCTATTTGGCTCTTCACGTAGGTACGAATTAGTCAGAAACCTAAGAATTAATATTTAGGCTTTTAGCATAGATGCCAATGTAATTGATGACCACAAAAATGCAAGCAGAGAAATTGTAGTTTTAGAAAAATAAATTACCAACAGACTGTGGCCAAAACAGTTCCAGCCAAAACAAAATGAACAAACACTACAGAAAAAACAGTTAAAGCACCATGTGTGAAACTTGCTCCATACCTACATATACAAATTTAGAAATTACGTGAAGAGGAAACTTAAAAACAATTCAATCCATCATTAATTTAACTAACAACGGAAGAGTGTAGCTGGGGAAACCTACGCAGCACAGTATGCCGAAGTTGCAAAAACAAGAAAGAGACATAAGATGACCACAAAAGCAGGATCATCCCGAGCCCACTGATTTTTCGTTTCTGAGTTAAAAGAAGTGGGAAAAAAAATTAAGAATTATACCAGCAACCAAAACCAAAGAAAGTATTCTTACAAAAAGGAAATTTCTTATAAAATGTCATTGCAACTAAAGAAAGAGTTAGTTTCTTTGTATAAGTTTTATTATTAAATACAATGAGTTGCTTTAAACAATTAGCAATTCTGATAACAACCTCAATTTAATTCAAATTTATTAATACATGACAAAGTAGAATATGCACGCCTAATGAAAGAGATGTACATTTATGGCACATCCTACTAAAAATAAGGAAAATTGGATTTAAAAGTTCACAATTTAAACAAAAAGGGGGAATGCTTACGCTTATGGTACTTTGTATGCTGGTAGCTGGCATCCATTATCCATGCAGATGAGGAGCATGCGAAGAACATGGAAGGTGAGTAAAATCATGAAAGAGAACTAAATTGATAAATAAATTGGTAAATAGGAGTTTTAGAACCAACAAAATGAACTAAAGAAAAGGTAAAGATGCATACACAATTTTCGGGGAAGTGCAGAGGTAAAGCATTTGCCAGAAAGTGTACTCTATATCCATTTGTTGCCACTAATTTAAGAAACAAATAGAAACACCGACAGTTTAGAGAAGAATAATTAACTTGAACTTATATATGAGTCATGCAAACAAAATTAACAAATCAGTATCCCAATAACCTAAGTTCCCTCCTAAAAGCCTACTAGAACAGGTAAATGATATAGAAATTTAAAAGTCGCCTAATTTTTCAATCAACAATTGGTTAAAGAGAGATCAAAGCGGACCTTGATGATTCGTCGGAGGTAAGGAGCGAAAATTGGAGCCGGGCGGGAGGCGGAGTGCGCCCGACCTTTCGACGTAGTGGGAAGCATCTAGAACCTTCGCTTCAAGATCTCTTCTCACTTCCTCTCCAATCCTCTTTAGTTCTCTATAGCTACCTATACTAGAGATCTGGCAATGGCGGATCGCACATTTTTCTTTTATCTTTTTCCTACTATGTTTTAGTTTACTGGGAGGTTGCTATCGGATCTGGATTAGTCAAACCCCGCACAATGAGTTTCAGTTAACAGGCCGTAATCAAACACTAGACCCACAACATTATAGCAAAGCCTCAAATTCTTTTGAGACTGTAATAAGCCTACAATTGCCAGGTGAGGTCCATTATTGGGCTTATCTATACAAACAAGCCCAATATAATAATCCACTTCAGCCCTTGAATTGAATTAGGCCCACATATTGAATAGACTCCTTTTACAAATGAAACAGGAGTCACTTGCAAAGAGTCAGCACTCAGCATAATTAAAATACTTATATCCGTCCTAACTTTTAGTGATACCAAAAGTCATATCAATATTTCCATGATCACATATGCTGATGCTGTCTCTCTAACGGTTGTTTGAATGTATATTTCAGCACCCACCAACATGCACTTAACAAACAAGTAGGCCTTCTTATAAAAGTGAAAGCACCATATAAGCAGCCAGAGATTAAGATATGTCATTAAAAAAATATGAGCACCATCAAAGTGGAGATGATTGAACTAACTAGTGTAATTAACAATCCAAGACCCATAGGATTCAGTCATTCTAGCCCTGGATTTAAAAACAGATTGTGGCGCATTCAGGTGGTGCATAATTTAGGTTCAGAAAAAATTGTTCAAAAACAAATATATAATTGGATTATTAGTGAGTGGATCCGATATTTCGGACATTGGCAGATGTTGCCAGTGGCCATGGCTCACTCAATTGCAAAAGGATTTCAATTCCATAAATAATTTCCACCAAATATTTACACAATTTAATATTTCATTTATATTTCAAATTTTGACATCCAAATTTTTAGTTCGTACGTTCATTTTCTCAGTAGAGATGTGCTCGCCTAAGATTTAATGATTTTTTGTTTCATTTATTACAAGATTAAAAAATGATTAATAAATAATAAATGAGCTTGTGAAACAAAGGTATAGATTTATTATTTAAATTTCATATTTTGAAATATAACTGAAACAATAAATTTTTGGCGTTATATATGTGGTACAAAATAATTTGTGGCACTAGGATTATTTTCTTAATGAGAAAAAAAAAAGAAATGACTCAAAGAAGTTACCAAATTTTCTCTACTTGTCTCTACTTGCTTATACAATAGTCCCATTAATACATACATATGCAATATATATCTGTTTCATCATCCACTGTCACAGACACTTGTAAAGTAAGCTCCCTGTTCCACAAACAAAATGGCCGCCTCACTAGAATATGAAGCAGCACCATAAGAGCACGCATCAATAGTTAGTCAGTGGCAAAATGCCCTTAAAAAGTTGCAACATTTCAGCAGTTAGTTACAAATCTACTCAACCAAAAGAATATAAAAAAAGCAAAAAGAAGTACTCAACAATATTTGGGCAGTTGGATACGCCATTAAAGAAAATAAAAGAAATCATGTAAAATACTTTGTAGTGGCCACAAAGAAAAGCACGCAGCGCAAGAGGACATATTGGAGGGGGGCTCCATATATCATTAGTAAAAAATAATTCAATAATTGCATGCCGTTTCGTCTCCTCCCCAAACTACCAAAGTGCTTTGATTGATAAAGATGGAACCGAGCATATTTTAAGGAAAAGAAGAAACCATCTTTGCAATAGGAAATAAATAATCAAAAAGTACGGAAAAGAAGCTCAACATGATAGGCATGGAGGCAAGGGATAGTGCCGTGGATGCGGATTACATTACTGCTCAATAATTCTCAACTAGAATACGTACAAACATTTAAAGGACATGGAATATGCTATGTGGATACACAACTATAACATCATCATGTGTACTTCATTGTTCCTATTCAATTTCGTTTGACAATGTACAAAATGGTAGGGGGGCAAACGGATCAGATACAGATTGGATAGTGGTAAAATCATATATGTATTTATTTTTATTTTTCGGATACGGATACGGATACAGATCGGATATCAGATATCCGTAGATATATACATAAATATTTTCATAATATATATTAAACTATATGGTATATATATACTACTCGGATACGGATAATTATTATTCAAAATCATATCTGTATCCGTATCCGCACAAATATTCGAATATCGGAAATCTGTATCTAATTTTTAGATACAGATCCGAATACGGTCGGATTTTATCCGATCCATTTGCACCCGTAACAAAACCACTTATTATGCATGCAAGTAAAACTAAGTAAAATATGAATATTGTTAATGTATATCCAACTTTTTAAATACACATATCTAAAAAAAATAATTCAATGTTTAGGTTAATTTGAAAGACGATTAGTTTTTCATTATAAAATTTTAAATTTTTAATGGTGGATTTATAATGACATTATGATGAATAACCAATAAAATTTCAAATTTAGACGAATTTGATACACTTCCTATTCTATCTAAAATATTGAAGACACATTTACAATTTCAATGTTAAATAGCTTGCATTTGCTATGGTCACCGGTACCACTTAGTTGACATTATTGTAGCATTTTGTTGATGTTTGATAAATTGGGTATGTGTGCATATTTGGGGTACACGGAGAAGCACAACAAGAGATCTATGCTCAATTATTGGCAGCCTCTGCCAATTCATTCAAAAAAGAGATCTATGCTCATATTTCGGATTTTATACAAGGCTGTTACCTTGATGCCATCATAGAGATGCTCTGTTCCCTTTATTTAGACAGCCCACCCACCAAGGTCTTATCTTCTGTTATTTTACTCATGTAGAATAACCATTCTAACTTAATTTCTATGTTATTTATCCCACTGTAAGTAGGATAATTGGAACTTAAATTACAATGGGCACATATGCATTCAGATACAGATAGCAAGATGTTTTCTCTGTTTGTAAGGAGTTTGGCCAATCGAAAATATAAATCACTGCCAAGAGAGTAACAAAAATATTCTAACCAACAGAATTTGTCTATTATGATTCATATATGATAATCATTTCCTTTCTGATAATATAAGAACACAAATATACATAACTTGGTTTCAAATTTCAACTTTTAAGCTTTTGCCTTAGAAAATTTACGAATTGTATGCTTTTATAATTTTATTGAATAGCAGAGGATGCGGATTAAAGGTTCAAATTCGTCCACTCATTTTAAAATTTCGGATTTAACCCAATTTCTTTATTGAAGTTGAGCATGCGTCAGATAAAGAAATATCTTTCCCTTAAAATGTTATCTAACTCATATTATTTCATGCATAATTGAGGATATAATGTTTTTAACGTTGATTGTAGGCCAGCATTGTTTTGGTCTCAACATTTGATGCGAAATTAACTGATCCAACTGGCTGGCACCCACTTGGGAACCAACAACAAATTTAAAAGAATTCAAAGCCATTATTGGTGCGCCCAGCTTTGAAATATTGAGGCATTTTGATTTTTAAGCATAATTTAAGAGAAGGTGACATCCTGGTCAACAACAAGAAGTTTCATTCAATTAGTAAACTATACGAAATTATCAAGGGATAGAAAATTCTTGGGGGGCGATGCCCCGCATCTCTTGACGCGTTTACATCACTGCATTAAAGTCGCGAAATGCTAATAACTCATTACAAGTATCATTTATTTTGTCGTATCTGAATGATTGATAATTCATGTGTTTTGAATGAACTATATATAAATTCAATTAATAGAAATTACAGCACAGGCCAATGGCCTAGCAATTCAACTCGAGTACGTGATAGTTCACTAAAATGGCTTCAAAGAGATTGTGTGTTCAAAATCTCATAAAAATATATATATATATAGAATGAAAAATCCTCACTACTTTAAAAAGAAAAGAAAATTAAAAGAAACTATGGAATATATACGTTAGTTTAGTAATTAAAGGAAGGGTTGATATATATAACCTTCTTCTTAATTAGCTTGTTGATATTTTTCGATATTAACTTGAAGCTCGTTATGATAACTTTATACTTCTACCATATATATACTGGAATTCATCTACATGTAGTTGGGGTCAAGACTAAACATTTGGTTGTATATATATGCATATAAATGCTGGATGTCACATCTATCTTCTCTCAAAAACGATATAAATTTTTTTTTTTGTAAAACCTTGGCAGCGGCTGCCAACTTTCATAACTAGCTAGAACCTCTTTACTTGTTCCAATCAGGAGAGTTCTGATCTTGATACAGCTTTAATAGGAATAAACTGGAGCTATCCATTTCAGATATCACTGGACAGCAAGAGGATGTTGTTAGCACTAATGACAAGAGTCGGTTAGACAATAGTTAGTTAGTATTCATGTTTCGTAACAGAAATAAGATAGTTGTAACAGAAAGAGGATTAAAGATTCAAGGTCTATATTTAGACTATCCTGTACTCTGTAATATGTTGAGATTAATGAAATAGTAAATTAAACATTTTATCTCCTTCCTAGTCTTAACTTCTCTTTATGGTATCAGATTAGTCATGGCTGATCCTCCTCTTTTCGAAATTCTTCTCCAAATTCTGATTCCACACTTACCTCTCTCCCAACTTCTGATCCAATTGTAGTTCTTCATTTCCCAATTTCCACCAAGCTGAGTCGATCTAACTTTCTTGCTTGGAAGGCCCAAATCTGGCCTACACTTCATGGCCATGGAATCTACAAATTTCTTGAAGACGAGCCACCTCCTCAGAAGATCACTACTAAAGGTCAGACCCAGGACAATCCACTTTATTCTGTATAGCACAGGCAGGACCAATTACTTCTCAGCTGACTCCTTTCGTCTCTGACAGACACGATTCTCGGTCAAGTCGTATCTTGCAAGACCTCGGCTGAGCTCTGGAGGATGTTACAACGCACCTTCTCAGCTTCTTCTCTTGCTCGCATCTCCGAGCTCCGGTGATCTCTTCAGACAACCACCAAGGGAGGTACTTCTTGCGGCGACTTTTATCAGCGTGTTCGATCTATAGCAGATGAACTTGCTTTTATTGGCTCCCCAGTTCCTGAAGAAGATTTGATCTTGGTGATTCTTGGAGGTCGGCTCATAATTCAACTCACTTGTGGTCACAGCCAACGCCAAAGAGGATCTTTCTCTCACTGATCTCCAAGCTATGTTGTTCAGCCATGAAGCTTAATTTCAGTCTCAGAATGGTGGTAATTCTTCTCTTCTTTCCTCCAATCCCACTGTATATTATTCCAATCCTGTCCTGAATCTAGATCTGGCTCAGGTCAGAAATCTTAAAACCCAAAACCCTATAACAACCAACGGTTTTCCAATTCCATACCACAATTACTCAGCAGAAGGGGTCTACTCAGCATAGTAATTACAGGCCCAAAAGCTTGCCTCATAATGGCCCACGACCACCAACCTCATTACTTCCTACTCCTAGGCCGAATGGCAATTCCTTGTCTCAGTTTACTTCGCAAATGCCGTATGGCAATTCTCATGAGGGTTCTGGTTTCAATTCATATAGGAATACTATTTGTCATATATGTTTTATGCGGGGTCACTCAGCTCAGATTTGTTGGTATAGATGTGATTTAGACTATACAACTTCTCAACCGGTCTACTAAGCTCATCTCGCACAACCCGAGGCTAATGTTGCGCGACCCTCTACTACACAATTTGGGTCCCATTGGTACTTGAATTTGGGTGCCACGCACCATGTGACTAATGATCTCAATAATCTTTCTTCCTACATGCCATATGACGAGTTTGATGCTCTTCATATTGGTAATGGTACCGGTATGCGCATTAGTCATATTGGTTCTTCTTCTTTGACTTTTTCGAATTTCACATTCTTCTTGAAAGATGGGTGATATGTTCCTACATTCACAAAAAATCTCTTGAGCCTTTCGAAAATTTTAAGTGACAATTCAATTCTTATTGAGTTTGTTTCTTCTTTTTGTGTGATTAAGGAGCACCTCACTTCGAAGATCCTTCTTCAAGTTAGGCTACTCAATGGACTTTACACAATACCTCTTTTACCGATTTCTCCAAAGCTCTCATTGGTAAAAGAGTTTCCAGGATCTTTGGCACGCTCGCCTAGGCCACCCTTTGTCTTCTACTACCCTCAGGATTTTACATTCACATGATTTACCTTGTAATCTAAATAAAAGACCTTGTGCCATAATTGTTGTTTGGCCAAGAGTCACAAATTACCTTTCTTACCTTGTACTTCTAGCTTTACTTCTCCTCTTGGACTTATTCTTTCCGATGTATGGGGACCCACTCTGTTAATATCAAACAATGGTTCTCGATATTATGTGATTTTTATTGATGATTTTTCTAGGTTTACTTGGATTTATTTCTTGCAATCCAATGATGAAATGTTGAAAGTCTTCACTTTATTTAAGGCTCAAGTTGATAACCTTTTTAGTGCCTCAATTAAGGTTCTTTGTACGGATGGTAGTACGGAGTATAAACCGGTTGCTCAATTTTTTCCTTCCATTCTTCATCAAACAACTTGTCCCCATATACCCGAGCAAAATGACATGCCAAAGCGAAAACATTGTCATATAATCAAGCTCTCTCTATCGATCATGACTCATGCTTCAATTCCAAAAACAATATTGGGATGATGTGTTCTCAAGTGTAATCTATTTGATAAATCAACTACCCTCCTCTAACAATCTTTCCTCACCCTTCTACTCTCTTTTTCACAAGACACTGGATTACAATTTCTTGCGGGTCATGGGTTGTCTATGCTTTCCCTATATCCGACCCTACAATGTCAACAAACTCCAACCACGCTCTGTTCCTTGTGTGTTTCTTAGCTATGCAAATGCTTAAAAAGGGTACAAATGTCTTCATTTGGAGACAAATCGACTCTATGTTTCTCGACATGTTATATTCGATGAACTAACATTTCCATTCAAACATCTTACTTCAGCTACAGGTGCTTCTGATCACTCATTTTCTACCTGGTTGGCACTCTTACCTGCAGCCCTTGTACATTCAGTTGCACCTGTGACCAACGCATCATTCGCTACATTGCATCCAGTACCTTCAAACTAAGGAGCTTCTCCTATTGGTCAGGCTCAATTTTCGAGTCCTTATAGTGCAAATCTTGCTCCCATTCATTATCCCTCTATTGATGCTTCCTCTCTTTCGGGTACTTCTCATGTTGTAGCAAATCTGAATATTCCTACTACCGACAGTTTTCCTACTACCATGTTGGGTACTTCACCCATTGCAGCAGATCAACAACCTTCTTTTAATTTAAATCTACCTGCCACTCCTGCGCTGTTACCTTCCTCTGTTTCAAACTCTGGAAATAGAGTCCATCTCTGCTCTGGTTTACCACCTGATGTGTCCAGTCATCATATGACCACTCGAACTCGTGATAACACATGCAAACTGAGGATTTTTCCAGATCATGTCGCATTATTATGTGATAAATTCACTGACACCGAACCCAAAACATATAATCAAGCCAAGGACCATGCTCATTGGGTCGATGCTATGTCAAAAGAATGTGCGGCTATCTTGTCAAACGGTACTTGGAATCTTGTTCCTTCTTCACTTAACCAGAATGTTATGAGGTGTAAATGGGTATTTAAAGTCAAACGACGTGCCAACGGGACTTTAGAGCATTACAAAGCCCGATTGGTTGCCAAACGTTTTCATCAAGAAGAAGGTGTCAATTTCTTCGAAACCTATAGCCCGATTGTTTGTCCTACAATAATTCAAGTGGTCCTCGCCATTACACTATCTCATGGTTGGGATTTTAGACAATTGGTTGTTCAAAATGTATTTCTCTATGGTGATCTCAAAGAGACCGTGTTTATGCAACAACCACCCGATTTTATTGATGCATCAAAACCGAATCATGTGTGTAAGCTCTCTAAGGCACTCTATGGCCTCAAGCAATCCCATAGAGCTTGGTTTCACACTATGAGCACTTCTTTTCTTGCCCACGGTTTTGTTTCTTCACCCTATGATCATTCTCTTTTCACATTCTTTTCTCATGGCACTACCATCTTTGTTTTGGTCTATGTCGATGATATAATACACTACTAGAATCTCCGTTTTTACCAACGGTAGTAAAACGCATTTCCAAGTGTGTGAAGGGCTCATGGAAATAAATCGACTTTTCTGACACAATAACTATTTCCAAGAGGTAGCCCATGGAAACAGTTACGCATGGAAATAATTCATGCTTGCCCATGGAAATGTACCATTTTCGCCGTTGGAAAAGGTTTTGCATGACTCGCGACCCGCCAAACAGACCAAAAATAATATTTTATTGAAGGCCCATGGAAATAATCAACCACTAGCGCATGGAAATAAGTCTGAACAAACTGGATAGCTTTTTTCCATGGAATGCCGTTGGAAATAGTGGGACAAATGCGCATGGAAATGTTTTACAGATCCAGTTTATATTATTTTATTCCTGGACAGACTTTTTCCATGGGCCAGGCCGTTGGAAATGTTTTGTTCATTCTGATAATAATATTTTAAAGTGAAGGCTCATGGAAATAGTGGGACAAATGCGCATGGAAATGTTTTACAGATCCAGTTTATATTATTTTATTCCTGGACATACTTTTTCCATGGGCCTGGCCGTTGGAAATGTTTTGTTCATTCTGATAATAATATTTTATAGTGAAGGCTCATGGAAATACTGGGACAAATGCGCATGGAAATGTTTTACAGATCCAGTTTAGATTATTTTATTCCTGGGCATACTTTTTCCATGGGCAAAGCCGTTGGAAATGTTTTGTTCATTCTGATAATAATATTTTATAGTGGAGGCTCATGGAAATAGTGGGACAAGTGCGCATGGAAATGTTTTACCGATCCAGTTTATATTATTTTATGGCTGGACATACTATTTCCATGAGAGCGCATGGAAATACTGGGAAAATGCGCATGGAAATGTTTTATTGATACAGTTTATATTATTTTATGGTGGACATACTATTTCCATGCGCTGCCGTTGGAAATGTTTTGGTTCCTGGAGACAGCATCATTGTGTATATTTTAGATCTCCCTTTGAATTGTCTAAATAAACAAATCACAGCAGCAAGCAAGATTTAATTGTGCTAAATTGAAACATTATATTGAAAACTTAAATTTCGGTATTTGGAATAACCCTATATATGAAATTTTGATACAAAACATTTTGGCAGCAAGCAATATTGAATTGATGGAAAACATTGTGGCAGCAAGCAACATTGCCTCTTGTGTACTCCTGCAAATGAGGGTGAGTAAAATTAGCTTCAAGATTGCAGCAACTAATTAATCATGTTTCAATTCAATCTTGGTGTCCCAATTCCCTAGAATATAACAAAAAAATATAATGTAAAAATTCAAATGCAAAAAGTAACACATACATCTATTGCTTAACCAATTAATATTCTTGATCGGATTGCTCGGAATAATCGGATTCCCACGAATCTTCTTCATCATTGTGATACTCTTGCTCCATGTCATGATCGTCGTCATTTCCGTCCCTCGCCATTGATTGTGGTGCATTTGATGTTGTTGGCGGAATTGAAGTTGGATCGTCTACTAGTTCGAACTCGTCCGCTCCAAGGACCATTCCATCCCAATCAAAATCTCGTGTATTTGGTGCCGAGATTGGATTATCCGGCCTTTCCTCTTGGTAAAATTCGATGTTTGCATCGGCGCCCTCGTCACGAAACCTTGTTTTCGGGCTTACTTTCATCGCCACCCACCATGGGCTTACTTTCATCGCCACCCACAAATGCTCCCAATGCAATTATAACTTAACTAAATGCTCAATTTGAACATCATACTTCATTTTCAGACTTTTGCTATAGAAAGATATGATCATGCATCTTGATGCTTTAATCTCAAAATATAAAACTAGCACATGCTACATTCTTATTTTGCTGTAAAACTCTTCAAGTTATGTCACAATTCAGTTCTAAAATATATGTTCATGCTCCTTACAATAACTCATGCAATCGTGGTATGAAATTCTAAAGCACATTCAAGAACTTATTTACAACTACTTAGCAATTGAGCGAACAAGCAAGCCTCAACAATACAACAAATTAGCAACTAAACAAACAAACCAGCAACAACAACAATGCACCTGTTATACAACTTAAAACCTAAACAGAACATTGTGAAACTTAAACCCTAAACAGAACATTGTGAAACAATTCCTGATCAGCTTACAACTTAAACCCTAATCAGAACATTGTGAAACTATTTGTCAGGCCCGAATCAGTAATTTGCATTTAAACCCTAAAGACGCGCAAACCAAGAAATATCTCGGCTTAAACCCTAAATTGAAAAATACCCCAAACCAGACGAGCAATCGACAAAAAAAACAAAATCCAAAGGAAGGAGGCTTTACTTACACGGATATCGTCGATCCGACCAGTGTGAGAAGAGTGGCTCTTGGGGGTGTTCTCCGATCGATTGAGAACACTGCGGCGGTGGGGTTTAACTCGGAGAGAGCGATTGATCACACTGCGGCGATCGAGCGAGAACTCTTGGGGGTGTTCTCCGATCGATGGAGCCTTTGATTTGGAGGAGGGAAATGGTCGGGGGAGAAGAGGGAGGGAGTTCAGAGGGGGTGGAGAGAAGAGGGAGTGGAGAGGCGGCGGCTTTCGTAGTTCGACGGTCGATCAGGGGAAGACGAGGAGCCGGATGGAGCCTTTGATTTAGAAGAGGGAAATGGTCGGGAGAGAGGAGGGAGGGAGTGGAGAGGGGGTGGAGAGAAGAGGAGTGGAGAGGCACTTGAGAGTAGGGTTTAGTTGGGCATCGAACCTACTCTGGTTCGACGGGTTTAGTCACCGTCGATTTTTTTAAGATTCGTGTGAAACGCTTCAAATTTCGTGCATCTCTGTTTCAATTTTCGTGAGCACAATCTTAATTTAGATCGGACGGTCTTCATGCTCGTTGAACCTGTGCAGAAACATCGAACCTACTCCGTTCGCGTGGAGAGGGGGTGCTTTCGATCCAAATTTTCAAAAAAAACGCTAAGTGACTAAGTTGCTTTTGGGTATAGCATTCACTCACCTCACCTGTCTCGCTGATTGACTCTCTTAGGTAACACAATCTCCAAATTACATCGTGACCTTCTGATTATAATTCTGCACCAAAATTAAAGAATCCAACGGTTAACATTGGCCTGGATGTAATCAGAAATATTACTTTACCTCAGAGTATTTCAACGTTGGTTTGCTGTGTTTGAAACGGAGGAGTCCATTGATAAATGCATACCCTTCATCACAGATCATACGGCCTATAGTGTACAATAATAATCTGATTGCAATGCAAGTACCAAAAAAAATATGAAAAAAATTCAAAAAAATATAAAAATTGTAGCCCTACATATTATATTTACAAATCATATCAATTTTGTCATTTTTAATGAATTTTGTCATTTTTACCCTCTTCAAATTGAGCCAGTGCTTGTTGACCGTTGATTTTCGTACGACCGATCAACGGTCGATCTGCAGTGAAATCACGTCTAGTTTTTTTTAAAATGATCAAGTTGGTATTACTAACCTTAATAATAAAAAAAAAATGAGAGTTCTGACATTTATAACCTTCGATCCAATGTATACTAATTGTAGCCCTACGATGTTACGACATTCCGTCGCTTGGATGGATGTGCAAATGAACATCAAATAAGTTCAAACTCACCGACATTGATATAAATGCTTCAATGTTTATTTTGAACGGTTCGATCAACATAAAGACGCCGTTTGTCTTTGTTCCTTCATTGTACAATTAATCAAGAGTTGTTGTTCTATGTTGATAATGCATGACACAAGTCATTAATGAAACATATAGGTACAACTATACAAAATTATGTGTTAAACATTTTTTATAATGCCTCAAAACGTTTATAGCATTAGTTTTGGTATAAAATTTACAATATCATTTTCATTAGACACATTTTAAAATATACTAATTGTTTTAGCATAATAAATAAAATTGAAACCCTCACAAATACATCTGCCCATCATCATATATAATCCCCTGTTATTCCGAATGGATACAAAACGCTGTTATTCATATCCCAATCATATTTTGTTCTTCATACGCGAATCTCAAGTAACAATATTTCTAATTTATCGGAGTTACTGGGTCCTGTTATCCTTCTCAAATAACAGCGGATCTATTGTAGTCCATCTTCAGAGTTCCCAATTGTTCCATATACGCAGAGCACTTTCCACTTACAACAGCCCACTATACGATATTTGGCATTTATCTTCAGAGTTCTTAGCTCTGCACGAAGCTGAGGCTTCTCTGTTCGTAGTTCCGAAATTTCATTTCCCCCCATCCCGGTGAGTGAGAGAAGTTCGTCTTTCCCCCCAAAACAAAAAAATGCCGCTTCTATTTCCCCCAAAATTTTCGCTCTACTTAAGTTCACGCAAAATTGGGGGTCTCCTGCCCTCAACTTTGCCCTACCTCATTATCGTGTCGCCCATAGCTGCTCTACAAACAAATCCGAAGCTAGCTGACGAAACCCATCACTTCGGAGACGACGGCTGCAGGTTAAGGACGACGGCCACCCAACTGGGTTTGCGGATTAACTTAAATCGAAGATCTAGGGTTTCATTCTGGTTCACTGAAGGTTAGTTTTTGGTTCGGTCCCATTTTGTTCTTGTTTCACCTTTACGTTTAGTTTTCTTTCTTGGGGTTTTTATAATCAACATAAATTTCAATCTAGGGTTTGATTATGGTTCACTGAAGGTTCTATTTTTGTTCAGGGTTTATTATTTTCCCCTTTATGTTCCCAATTTTGTCACTTAGGGTTTAATTTGGCCTTTTGGCTTAATTTTATGTTTAATAATCCGGCTAAAGTTATTGTTCCAAATTAGGGTTTTGAAATTATAGTTTGATGTCCAAATTTGCATATTTGATGTATAGATTTGCAAATTAGGGCTTTGATGCTTATTTGATGTCCAGATGTGCATATTGAGCAACAATTTAGGTTCGTTGGTTTTCAATGGGGTGCCAAGAAATTTAAGCATCAATTGAAACAGTAAACAACCTGTGCTGACAAGTTTAGATACTACCAGAATTTAAGCTAAATTGGGATCAACTGATACGACAGACACAGGCTCATACATTGATTATAGCAAAGGATATAAACCTTACTAGAAATTCTTATTGAAATTCTTATAGCAAAGGATATAAACATTTGGTTCAAGGGTTTTTTTGCAAATTATCTGAGTGATCCGGTAAGTAGCTGTAAGGAAGAGAGAACTAACCATTGATTTTGATTTCATGCTGCTGACTGAATACAAATTGTAGTGCTGATCGGAATTCAACTAATTGGAGTAAACCTGCACAAAAACATTACACTTAATTGTAAATGCTCATGGAGTTCATGTGAAGTTCATCTTAGAATTCAGAACTTAATTGCTTCACCAACTTATTTTCTAATATGTGTATATTATAGGTCATGTATGTAAACAAAGCCATCAAAATATCCAGAAAAGAGTTTAAGGTCATGTATGAACTGGTACTGTGACATGTTGTAGCTGTATATGTTGCTTACCAAGTTAGCTCCATGTTTTGCTACTTTATTTAATGTCATCCTAGCTACAAAACCTACATGGACAAACTGGACATATATAAATTTTAATTGATACTACACCCAAGCCTGTGCAGAAGTCAGATATATACCCTTCATATATAACATGGAGCAATTAAATTTTAAAGTCCCATTTGTACAGACTAAGAACCTTCTTCCCGACTGCTACAATTCAATTGTCGTGTGGTTTTTATTATATATAAGACATCGGCCTCTTCCATAACAATAACAAACAATTTTTGTCTGTGTGTGTTTTTGGTTCATAAATGTTTTTGAAATTACACGACAATTGAATTGTAAAAATTGCCCTTGTCAGAGGCAATTGACTGCCAAAAATTGCATTAGTGGTAAAAGGTTCGGATTTTCTGTTAGTGCCTAAATGTAAATGTGAATAGTTTACATTTTGGAGGTTTCATACTAAAATGTGTGACATACCTTGTCAGGGTTTAGTTTAGATTTTAAATGTGAGTACTTGACTGTGAGATATTGGACTGTGATAACCCTTGTCAGTTTAGTTTACTAAAATGTAAATGTGAATAGTTTAGAGTTTAGTTTAAATTTTAGAGATTTCAGTTCTTATTGTGTCCTCTTTCTGTTATTGCTATAGTGACTACTTGACTGTGAGCCAACCCTCTTTAATTTGTTGAAGTTGACTGTTTCATATTAATGCAACAGGCTATCATGTTATTTATCAAAAACTATAGTAGCTATCATGTTATTTATCATATTAATGCAACGGTGGTAAATGTTGTTGTCTCTAGTCAAAATTCCATTGTATGGCTGCTCATGGTAACCCACATCCAAATAGACTTAATAACTTGCATATATTACAATCACTATCAAACCTCAACTGCAACGCCTCAAATGACATAAATTTGGCAATCTATTATATCAATATTGCATGACCAAAAAAGGTACCACAGTCAGGTATGTGATGTTCAATGTAAACCATTAAGCATAGCATTAGTTACCGACAAAAAACACAACTGGAAAAAGAAAGAAAGAATAATTGGAAGAAATGCAAAAGGGAGGTAGCTCACCACTCATGTGCACACTATGAATTATCAGAACATAGTAGCTATTTTAACTGAATTTAACAATATTACATATTTCTCGTATGTTGCAAATTATAGCAAAAAGTAAACAACATGATTGCTGATGAGGCCAATTCCAGCATGGATGAGAGCTCCATGTTCTTGTCAGCTGTAGGCGGAGCAAGCCATGGCCGGGTGCGAGGATTTGGAAGTATGCTTGACGATAAGGTGCAAAAAGCAAACAAACAAACCAGGCCCAACCACACACCTTGTTCTGTTTCGGACCTGACAAACGCTGGAGAGGAGACAATCTTATCTCGGGTTGAATTACAAAAGCTCTTGGCTGACAGTGATCGTCGTCAAGCCGAGGAAAGGGCCGAGCGGAAAAGAGAACTAGCACAATATGACTTCTACATCAAAAAATTATTTTCCATGATGGGGTCACAAGTGCCCACTGAACAGGTAATTATGACAAATTTTATGACTAATTTATGGATTTGAATTTAGGTTGCTGTGTTGCCAGATTCTAATATGACACTTTGGTTATAAGTTGCTTGTTAAAAGCATCATATCATCTATGTGATACCTGTGTTGTGTAGCACATTAAGAAAGGTTTGTGTGGCGCTTCTACATTAGCCATATTCATTACTTGTACAATTGTGTGCTGCTGCTACATTTGAAAATATTATTACTTCTTAGCCATAGTGATTACAAAATTCATCAATCTAGTAAGGTTTGATTGGTGCTTCTACATTAGCCATATATATTAATTGAAAATTGTTAAATAGAAATTCAGAAATTAAGTCACCCCCCCAAGTTATTGACATAGTTGCACAACAGTAATGTGTTGCCTTTGCTACTGAGATGTAGTGGCTTAGTGGCATTCTATACTAAATAAATATTTTGTTGTTCAACTTAGTCTCAAGTACACAATTTAACTACATTTACTTAAGAATTCATGTTGTAACTGTTATAAATCATATCGTACTTTTGTCATTTCCAAATTATAAGACACGTGCTCATATTTTCAATGCTTAGGGTCACGGTTCCACCTCTCAACCACTCATGAACGAGCTTCACACACTCAGCCGGGCATCTCCCAGGTAAAGAGTTTTAAAAGGGGATCATTAATTACAGACAGGAAAAATTAATTGAGGGAGGGGGGTTATAAATAAGAAAAGGTGAATTATAACCACATTGAGGGTTTATCTTGCTGTTGTTGTTATTTGTGATTCCAATTAAATAGAAGTTCAGTCCAATAACTTACTATTGAACTGATATAAAATAACATGTTCTTTCCATATTATGTACTTAGGGTCTGCCATGTCTTACACCAGAAAATCAGGGAGGGTCTTTCACTGCACTATTAAATCAACCTGGAAACGATGAACTTGCCACAGATGGAGCTGAGATGAACCAATGGTTCGGTCAGTCTAGCTTCAACGTGAACCCGCCAATCTAGAGTGCAAATGTGTGCATGTTAGGACTTATATATAGTTCTAACAATTGATCAGCATAGCTAGGTACTACAATGTATATTTTGGTTAACATATGGGGGTATATTTTGGTTAACATATGCGGGTATATTTTGGTATATTTACAGGGGTATATTCTGGTATATTTACAAGTGCATTACAGAGATGTTTTTGTAATGTGTTTTGCACATATTTTGGTACTATAATGTATGATGACTGTGTAACCGCTAATTATATGCTTTCGATCAAATTAGATATCAATGTGTTTGTGTTTGTTTGGTGAGGGTGAGAAATGGGGAATATGGAACAGTACCGGGTTGGTACAGGGAGGACAGCAGAATAGAGTCAAACTGATAAAACACCAGTTAATACTGCATTCCCATGGGTCCATCCACCGAAATAACATTCCATGGAAATATGCACCCATGGAATAAGTCAAGTGGGTCCCACGTGTCCTTGGAAATAACAAGATGGGTCCCACTTTGGATGCCCTTGGAAATAACCTGATCTACCCTTGGAAATACTCAGTGGGTCCCAGGTTCGCTACCATTGGAAAAAACTCGGTGGGCCCCACCATAATCTCCTTGGAAATACACAAGTGGGGCCCACCACATTCATCCTTGGAAATAGTCAAGTGGGGCCCACCACATTCATCCATGGAAATAGTCAAAGTGGGGCCCACCACATTCATCCTTGGAAATAGTCAGGTGGGGCCCACCTGTGTCATCCTTGGAAATACTCAGTGGGTCCCAGGTTGGCCAACCCTTGGAGATAATCAAGTGGGGCCCACCTCATTCATCCTTGGAAATACTCAAGTGGGCCCCGTTCACAATCCCTTGGAAATAATCCTGACAGGGGAAGGTGTGAAACTATTTCCATGCGTACTTTTTCCAACGGCCATCGCATGGAAAAGGATTTAAAAACTATTTCCAACGGGTAGCGCTTGGAAATAACAGTTTTTTTGCGTTTTTCCATGGAGGCTTGTTGCGACGGTAGTATTTCCAACGGCGGCCGTTGGAAATGACGTTTTTTGGGCTTGTTCCAACGGGTAGCCGTTGGAACAAGCCATTTTAGGACCGTTGGTATAAACGGAGATTCTAGTAGTGATAGTTACCGGGAGTAGCCTTGATCTCATCTGAAACCTCATCACTTCTCTTCAGTTCTCGTTTGCCATTAAAGATCTTGGACCATTGCATTTCTTTCTCAGCATTAAGGTTACCAAAACTTCTCATGGAATGCATCTATCTCAATCAAAATATGTTTGGGATTTCTTAACTCGAGCTAACATGCATCAATCAAACCTAAATCCCTCTCCAATGGTTCCAAATACCTCTCTTTCTCAATTTGATGGTGATCCATTTAATGATCCCATTTCTATCGTTCTCTAGTTGGTGTTCTTCAATATGCTACCTTGACTCGACCCGATATCACCTTTGCGGTTAATAAGGTCTCCCAATTCATGCACTCTCCTGCTGTATCTCATTGGGCAGTGGTGAAGCATATTCTACGCTATTTGCAAAGTACTATCTCTTATGGCACCACATTGAAACCGTGCTCTAATTTCTCTCTTCATGCCTATAGTGACTCGGATTGGGCCGGGTCTCCCGACGATCGCAAGTCAACTTCCAAATTTTGTGTCTTTTTAGGCTCGAGTATCATTTCATGGAGATCTAAGAAACAATCCACAGTTTCTCGGTCCAGTACCGAATATGAATATAGATCCCTTGTTGTCACAAGTGCGAAGTTAATTTGGGTCTAGTATCTTTTAACTAAGTTGAGGGTCTCACTGCCTAATCCTCCTGCTTTGTGGTGTGATAATATTGGAGCCACATACTTAGCATCCAACCCAATGTTTCATGCAAGGACTAAACACGTGGAGATTGATTTTCATTTCGTATGTGAATGTGTGGCTAAGAACTTGTTACAATCCGTTTACAAGGTACCAAATCGCTAAAATTTTCACAAAGCCACTTGTTGTGCCCAGATTCTCTTTTATCACATCCAAGCTAACGGTTCGTCCTTCCCCATTAGCTTGCGGGGAGCTAATAGGAATAAACTGGAGCTATCCAATTCAAATATCACTGGACAGCAAGAGGATGCTGTTAGCTAATGACAAGAGTCGGTTAGACAATAGTTAGTTAGTATTCATGTTTTGTAACAGAAATAAGATAGTTGTAACAGAAAGGGGATTAGAGATTCAAGGTCTATATATAGACCATCTTGTACTATGTAATATGTTGAGATTAACGAAATAGTAAAGCAAACATTTTATCTCCTTTCTAGTCTTAATTTCTCTTTAAGCTTTGATTTGTCTATTAACCTTATGATGCATGCATGTGGTAATTCATTTTATTATTGGTAAATTGTCTGTTCACTTGGAAACTGGGGGAAAAAAACGGACGCGCCAATTGCAAATATTAAATACTTGATGGCTAAATTTAATTAGGTTATTTAATTTAGTCCGTAAAACTAAATCAAGTAGCTTACCGACTAAAGCACTACCGGTGGAAAGACAATCAGGACTTAACATCCTCTCTCTCTTACGATAATTAAACAATATTAAAGATTAATTTGCCAATAGCGACGTACCCAACTTACGACAAATATCTTCTGATAATTAATTATATAAACCATTAACAACGCTAATTAATGATTAGAATACAATACAATCTCCTCCTTAGATAATGGCACGCCCAACCAAAGATGCACACGTACGTAGTACCGTTGAACAAACCTATCAAAGAAGAAAGAAGCGAAGTAGACAGAAAGAAAATTCTAATCCAGGGCCCGTGGGGAAAGCGGGAAAACGAACATGATACAGCATGCATGTACACGTGTACGGTCCTGATCATCTTTCCCTGCCATCGCTATTGGGCTGTTGGAAGGAGCTATTCTCAGTTCCATCCAAAAGTCCAACTTAACAACCTTTACGTCCCAACAACTAACTCTCTCGCTATCATGCACATTCCAGTCAGATTAACACATGTGGCATCGACATGCATACTCTATATGCAGCGGATCACTAACAAACAAATAAATGCACTTGTAGTGATTGCAACAGAAAGTCGTGGAAAGTAACTGCCGAATATAATCTACAGATCAATCTTTTTCACTGGTCAAAGATGGTCAGCAGAGATGCGCTTCTGGTCGAGTAACAACTGTATGGCAGTTGCCAAACTTCCCACGGCACTTTAAGAATTACGACGACGCGCTAACGGAAAGAAAGGGCCATTTTTCTCCTGTCTTTCACTATTACACGGACAGATATATGGATAGCTAGATGGATAGATACCTCTTGCGCTTTAAATAGTCTAGGTTTTCTTTAAAGGAATCATGGAATAATTTTCAAACCATTCATTTATTTTTTTGTGTGTCAGGCCAGAGACCAGGACTTTACATCCGCCGTGCGGCGTGTAAAAAAGAATAATAACAATAATAAAGAGATATTTATATAGAGGCAGATCTACATTCATCTGTACTAGGGCTGTTCATCGGTACGTTTCAGTTGAAATCGAATCGAACTAGATAAATTAAATAATAATTCAGTTTTTAAAATAGAACCGAACTGAATCTATTTAGCATTGCAATTGAACCAAACCGAACCAAAGTTTTATTTCGGTTTGTTCGATTCAAATCAAAATATATTATTTTTTATTTAAATCAATTGATTTATAATAAACCGAAGTATATTAAGAAATAAACTGGGATATTAAGAAATAAACCGGGACGGTCCGGACCAAATTCATAATATATAAAAATTCGGTCGGTTCGGTTATTTCGGTTTTAAAAATTTTCAAACCGAACCGAATAAAAATTATAATTCGGTTTTAAAAATCAAACCGAACCGAACCATTAAACCGAACAAACTGAACCGTTTGGTCCAAACTAATTTGGTACGGTTCAAAACCGACTAAACCGGACCCAATGAACACCCGTAATCCGTACAGGTGCTAAGCCAATCTTATAATTTTAAAATTTTAGTTATATATATTGAAATTTAATTGAATTTTATTTTTTTAAGAATTTTTTATATAGTTCAGAATCCTCATAAAATATCACATGTCCACTTGTAGTCTAGTGGTTAGAGCATATTTTGTGGTTGTGGAGAGTTTGAGTTTAATCTCCACAAAATGTACCAACAACATTTTTGTGCATTATAAGTTTTACTGCCCTATCATAATTTTCTAGTTATGAATTTTCTAATTCTGCTTCTTTATTTATGAAAGACAGCTAGCGGCGGATCATGCTTTATACATAAACGGCTAATGATTTTAATCAATAATGACAAATTAAACTTTTCTTCAAATATAATTTATTTGGTCTTCTTCGGATAGCACAGTCGTTTATTTTGGGTACAAAGTATATTTTACGTGCATAAAATAAAATGATAATGGAGTCCCTTAAATTTATAGGTTCAACCCCATCAAACATATTTAAAATAATTAACCACGAAATATTTTGTAAGAATTATGAGGATTGAAGTGCTTTGAATTTCCGTGCTTACATTTTTTATAATTTTACGTGTAATTCATACTATTCGCTCTACATATATTAAAAGAATTATAATATTTTAACTTTGTAATAGAAATAATAATTTAAAAATGAACATCCAAAATTTATTCGCATTTGATAAATTTTACAATTTTTTTGGTATCAAAATAAAGTTGAAATGTCATAATTTTTTTCGTCTGAAATTTTTATCAATAACCTAAAAAAATAACAAATCTACCCACCTCACTGAAACAATTTAAAAAAAAAAATAACTGCCCCACGTTGGGGCAGTCAGCTCCTAATAACAAACCGCCCCTCAGTGCAGTCAGCTTAAGACCAAATCGCCCCCAGTGTACGGTTTGGTATATAATATTTTTTTTAAAAGTTTGTTTTATTATAGTTTTATTTATTATAGTTTTATTTGTTATAATTTATTTGTTATAATTTTGTTTAATGTTATAAATTGGTTTTGTTCGACTAAATAAACAACAAAACCAAATAATCTAAATAATAAGTCTACAACATAAAATCTAACAATCCAAACATGAAATATAACAATTCAAACATAAAATAATATAAATTCATCTAAAATAAAATACTATAAATTTTTCCACACCACCTCCGGCCACGTATCCTTCTACCTGGGAGGCTGATCCATGGGAGTGTCGTACAAAGTCGGTGATCCAGGAGGAGCTTCCATGGGTCCGCCCTACATAGTCACCGATCTAGGAGGACGATCCATGGGCGGCCAGTGCAGGGTCAGAGATCCAGGAGGAGAAGGATGTGGATGATCAGGAGGAGGAGGAGGAGGTTCAATTGGGGTATCAGCTGCTGCCCAGGAACCGCCGTCCACCTGCTAAACTGGATCTCTCTGGTCGTCGCCATCATCGTTAGGGTTTTTATATTTTTTTAGCTAGATGGATTTGTAGTATTTTATGTTTGGATTGTTAGATTTTATATTGTATACTATTTAGTTTGTTGTTTATCTAGTCGAACAAAACTAACTTATAACATTAAACAAAATTATAACAAATAAAACTATAATAAAAGTAAAACAAATTATAAAATATTACAACTAATAAAACTATAATCGTCAATTATAAAATTATAACCGTAAATTATTATATAAATTAGAACCGTAAATTAAAAAATTATAATAAAATTTTAACATAAATATAGTAATACCACGTTATTAAAAAAAATATTATATACCAAACCGCCCCACTAGGGGGCGGTTTGGTCTTGAGCTGACTGTCCCATTGAGGGGCGTTTTGATATTGGGAGCTGATCGCCCCAACGTGAGGCGGTTAGGTTATTTTTAAAATTGTTTCAGTGAAGAGGGTAGAATTGCTATTTTTTTTAAGGTATTAATAAAAATTTCGGCCATCAAACATATTAAAAAAAATCACCACAGAATATTTTGTAAGAATTATGAGGATTGAAGTGCTTTGAATTTCCGTTCTTACATTTTTTATAATTTTACTTGTAATTCATACTACTCTACATATATTAAAAGAATTATTATATTTTAACTTTGTAATAGAAATAATAATTTAAAAATGAACATCCAAAATTTATTCACATTTGATAAATTTTACAATTTTTTTGGTATCAAAATAAGTTGAAATGTCATAATTTTGATATCTTTATAAAAAATCATGCATATTATGTCAAGCTATTTATTCTGAATATTAAATTCAGTTACTAAAATTTTAGAAAATAATCTCTCTTTACTAATTATTTATATTTTGAAGAAAAAAAATTTAAGCTTTAGTCACTCGTTAGACCATCTCCATCCAAAAAATTACTTAGCAATTAATTACAACTGTTTAGAAGATAATATAAATAAGTTAGCAATAATTTCTAAACCGCTTCATTCCTCCAATTTTTTAATTTCTACTGAGCGTCACATTAGCAACAATATTATTTCTTTATTTTACTGAGAAAGTGTGATAGATATTTCAGTGAATAAGAATTAAAAATATGTGCCAATCTAACCTTAATAAAAAAATCTTTCTAATTTAAGAAACTTTGTACATCAAAGAAATTAAATTAAAATTTGAGAAATCTATATTTATTTATTTTTGTTAAAATTGACAAAAGCTGCCACGGGAGATTGCATTTAGTCTATATAATTTTTAGGATGGCGATGCCTAATACTATCTAGTGTAGAGAACTTGCTAAAAGTTTAGACTAGGCAAATTTGGTATTAGACTAGGCTAATTTGAGCAATAGACAGGACAACTAACCTGGTACGAAATCTAGAAATGAAGCAAGCAAGCCTTCTTTGTCGAATCTATATATTCTCGCAACAGTTTGATGCGTCTCCAATTACTTTTCAATTGCAACCGAATGTGAACTGCCACCTGTCTCGAATAGCCAGAATACGACCCCAAAATGTAATGTATGCATTATTACAAGGTTTTAATTTCAAAATCAGGGGTCTGTTTTTTACTTTTAGGTGGTTTTGTTTTACGGTTCTCAAACTCAGAGAATGTGCTCTCAATTGGTCACTGCGGTCAAAAGGAATATTTTGTTCTAAAAAGAGGCCACCAGAACAGAACAAATTTATACATTGGATCCAAATTTGTACATAGTTTGCTAGAATAAGTCCCAAATCTAATTAGATTTTATTTCTTCAATCATAATTATACCTTCTCATGCAATAAACATTGATAATTAAAGTTAGAATTGCAAACAAACAAAAAATGTAAATTGTTGATCTAGTTTTATGTCAATTGTCAAGAGTAATTTATTGACTTCCAAATCTGAAAAATTGAAGTTTTGAACCAAATCTACAAAGTATAAAATTCTTTCCACTCAATTAATCACAATGAATCGTTGATTTTTTTTATTTTTTACATTTTGAATTTGCACAAAATAAACGCTAAATACAATGACATTGAACTATTTCATCTTGTAAACATATTAGGAGCGGGATGCGCATTCAATCAAAATTGATTCAATGTCCGGTTAGAACCGTTCTATTTGCATTAAGATTTTTGTATACTTGATATGTTCAAATTTAAACATATCTTCAAGTGAATCTTTGGCTGGTTTCGACCAAAAATCAGACAAAATAAAATCAATGTCTTGCGGACCACACTGAATTTCTTCATATATTTTTTTCCTATAAAAATACTTGTAGTCTATTACTAAACTCAAAATTATATTATAAGATAGTTATTGTAATAACCCACCAAAATATGAGCATTGAACTCCTATTTTAAATTCGTTCAATTTAGTTCCTATTTAAGTTTATATTTAAACTAGCAGCTCTGAACGGTTATATCAAATTATAGCAAGTCTAAACTAAAATACTCTTAACGGTGAAAGAATGTTATTTAATGCGTGTATGATTCATTTATCTAACCAAAAACGAAGTCTGAAGAAGTTGATTTCTTAGCTAATTTTGTCCTCTGTTTGTTGAAGCTACAGAAATTTGTTGTTGTGTTACCTTAATTAAAATTTGTTAATGTCAGATCACTGTCATTGTAACTTGGTGTGTGCATATTTAAGGATGTAGTGTGCTTTCTTGTGTAATTGCACTTCCTTCATACTATTATTATATTTATATAATCCGGAAATCAATGGTCTTCACTATTTTGTGGTAACAACATAGTACATGGCATGATATATATTCGGTACTTGAAAATGTCTTATTGGCAGAAAAACCACTGGTAAACGACTGGCAATAATTGTTTGTTTTTGGTTGTCTAGTCCGCCTAAGAAAGAGACAGGAGTTCAACTGCAGATGCATCCTGCCCAACAATTTTTTTGCAAATTCATAAAGTACCAACATTTTCCTATATTTATTCGTCCTTATCGTCATGCACCGCCTATTATTCCAATTATTTAGTCGACTTGAGAAGCAAAGTCCAACTGATCTACCCAACTGCCAATTAGTTTTTTTAAGTAAAGTTGTAGGTTAAGCTACTAGATTAATAACTGATTTTTTTTGTTAAAATTTATGTTTTGTAAAATTGATGTTTCTTAATTAATCAACAGTACAGGTCTATTTTTTTTTCATATATCGGTAGTATTACTTCCATGTTTCATCATCTACTCCAACTATTTTTTGTTAAATAAAATTTGTTAGAACTTGCTTTCAGTCGTAATACTAGTTCATATCACCACTATAATATTAAACAAATTAATTATTTAAATTGAAATTTTATTAAATTTTTTTTAATTTTATAACGTTTTATAAAAAATATTAAATGTGTATTTGTAGATTAGTAATTAGAATTTCATTTTGTAAATAGTAGGAACTTAGAGTTTAAATCTCATTGCTAAATATATACCTTTTACATTTCAATCATTCACTTTAAACATTCTGGTGTCATTCATTGCCACGATTATCCAATCTGTTACAGAAAAATAAAATCATGTAAATTTACCTCCTCTCCTTTTGTTTCCCTTATCTTCTTTTACGCTTGATCAGCTCACCAACCTTTTCTAGAGGAATTCTTTTTTGCATCGTGCGCATAGTTAATGAGTAATGACATTTGTTGACCTCGTAGTAGTCATTATTTTTGCGAAATAGAAAAAAAAAAAAAAAAAAAGTTGCCGACATCGGACCAAAATTCCAGATGAAGCTCATGCCCCCCTGCTGCAAGAGACATCGTCTGGCCATGTGTAGTGCATCAACGAACTGACGTGTCAACTGCTAATGCAATATCATTATATCAACCGATAGTGCGATCCCATTGACACAAATTGAAGTATAACAAACAAGTTTGTTTCAGATTTCGCTTTCAAAAAAATAAATTTTATTTATTTTTAAATGAGATCATTAATACAATAAAATTTGTATTTAATAAATTTTACACACAAATAAATATATTAAAAAAAATTACTACTGTAGTAATTTATATAAAGAAAAAGGGTAATATTATATCAGAAGGGGAATTATACCTCAAGTGTACATATATATATGAGGAGGGTTCCACTGCACCCTCTTTTGGTGCACCAAACGTGCACCCAAAACTCATATGGTGCATTTTCAAAGTTCAAATAGTCGATTCGAACCTTCCAACGTGTTCTTCATATTAAAATGTGCTTGGAGACCAAATTTTACATTTTTTGGAAATTTTTTACTATTTTTTCAGAATTTTTGATTAAACTAAACAATAATTTGAAATTCAGCAAAGTGATGATTTTCAAAAATTCTGAAAAAATAGTAAAAAATTTCCAAAAAATGTAAAATTTGGTCTCCAAGCACATTTTAATATGAAGAACACGTTGGAAGGTTCGAATCGACTATTTGAACTTTGAAAATGCACCATATGAGTTTTGGGTGCACGTTAGGTGCACCAAAAGAGGGTGCAGTGGAACCCTCCTCTATATATATATATATAGAATCTGGCTAATATGCTATGCATAGCATAGAGGGCTTCCGTGCTACGGCTCAATATTTGATTTTTCAAAATCAAAACGGTCGATTCGAACCGTTCAACATGATCTCCATATGAATATGTACTTGCAAACCAAATTTTACATTTTTTAGAATTTTTTTACTATATATTAAGCCACTTTGAAAATCGCTGATCCAATGGTCCAGAAGATTTTACTGTTGTGTACAAATTACTGTTTTTTTCAAAGTGGCTTAATAAATTGTAAAAAATTCTAAAAAATATAAAATTTGGTTTGCAAGTACATATTCATATGGAGATCATGTTGAACGGTTCGGATCGACCGTTAAAATTTTAAAAACTCAAATATTGAGCCGTAGCACGGAGGCCTCTATACTACGCATAGCACCGTAGACACTTCCTATATATATATATATATATATATAGAGAGAGAGAGAGAGGCTATGGTGAGTTGTGAAGTAAAACGTCGTTTTACTTCAAGCCATATTTTCATTTTGAAAATCCAAACAACTGATCCGAACTGTTCAACTTTTTCTAAATATTGAAATGTGCTTGGAGACTAAATTTTATATTTTTTGGAATTTTTTTACTATTTATTAAGCCATTTTGCTGATCCACTGTGAACAGTAAAAAACAGTAAAATTTTCTGAACCACCGGATCAGTAATTTTCAAAGTGGCTTAATAAATATTAAAATAATTCCAAAAAATGTAAAATTTAGTCTCCAAGCACATTTCAATATAGAGAACATGTTGATCGGTTCGGATCAGTTGTTTGAATTTCAAAATGAAAATATGAGCGTGAAGTAAAACGACGTTTTACTTCACAACTCACCATAGTCTATCTCATATATATATATATATATATATATATACATACATACATACCGATCCACTGTGAACAGTAAAAAACAGTAGAATTTTCTGGACCACCGGATCAGCGATTTTCAAAGTGGCTTAATAAATAGTAAAAAAATTCCAAAAAATGTAAAATTTAGTCTCCAAGCACATTTCAATATAGAGAACATGTTGAGCGGTTCGGATCGGTTGTTTGGATTTTCAAAATGAAAATATGAGCGTGAAGTAAAAATGACCTCTTACTTCACACTCATATATATAGAGCTGGGCTATGGTGAGTTGTGAAGTAAGAGGTCATTTTTACTTCACGCTCATATTTTCATTTTGAAAATTCAAAACAACCGATCTGAACGATTCAACATGATCTCTATATTGAATATGTGCTTGCAAACCAAATTTTACATTTTTTTGAATTTGTTTACTATTTATTAAGCCACTTTGAAAAAACACTAATTTGTACACAACAGTAAAATCTGCTGGACCATTGGATCAGTGATTTTCAAAGTTGCTTAATAAATAGTAAAAAAATTCTAAAAAATGTAAAATTTGGTTTGCAAGTACATATTCATATGGAGATCATGTTGAACGGTTCGGATCGACCGTTAGGATTTTGAAAACTCAAAAAGTGAGCCGTAGCACAGAGGGGCCCTTATATACGAGTAGCATATTAGCCAGATTATATATATATATATATATATCTGAAACAAACTTGTTTGTTATATAGTTCACACAAATCCAATAATTACTTCTATTCGGTCAAAAATTGATGAATTTTTACTACTATGAGAAATATTTACAAAAATTAAAGTACAGAGAATCTAATGACGAAGTCACTTGTGAATATTACAAATAATTGTTTTATGGGAAGCGCTATTTTTAGGGTTTACTAGCAAATATTTAGGGCACAATCCAATTTTTTTACCGTTATACCACAATTGCCCCTAATTAATGTTATCCTGATTTCCTTATTCTAAACTTAATTAATTATTTCCAAAGAAAACTATCTACTAAGATCAAGGAATAGCTATCCAGCTGTTAGGCCCATTTATTTTATGGAAACAAGTAACTTGCGTTTTTCAAATTTGATTTTCTATGGCTTACATTCATATGGTGCTAACTATAATATATCATGAAGACTAAGATAGTAGTATTAAAATAATTCAGAAATCTTCATAACAAACAAATCATTTACAAATTTAGTTTGCAAATTTGTTAATATTCGACATGGTATTGTGATTTATTTGAGAATGGTATATTAATGTTATCTTTACAAAAGAATGAAATATTAGAAGAAAAATTACTAGTTTTAATATCAAAGATTTATTTTGATTAATTATGTCCAGTCGTGACTATGCATAACAACCATTTACTATGTATCTATAACATGGGAACAGTTTGGGTCCGATGCCCATCGGACTCAAAGTGAGTTTGATGGGTTCGATGACCGTCCAATCTGCTTTAAGATTCGTGTCCGCAACTTTCGAGTCTGCTTTAAAATTCATGCACGCGAATCTTAAAGTGGATCGTACATTCCATAAACCCATCAGACCCAAGCTGTTTCCCTATAACATAGTTCGTAACTACAAATAATAATAATAGTTTCAATACCGAGGATTTATTATAATTTTAATTATTCTTGATTTTAAATTATTTTTTGTTATTTTTATTTGTTGTGTGATGATCTTTGTTTCCTTCTTAAAATTAGATGTACAGTGGTTTAACTAGTAAGTATTTTATCATGTTGGAGTTTACTAAAAGAAAATGACAACATATAAGTTAGTATGAACACTGGTACAGTTGATCAATGTATTGACTAACAAACTTGTGGTGCTTCCGTAAAATCATAAGATAAAATAATGTGCATTCATCTCATGTGTGAATCTTAATATTAGATGTACATTGGTTTAACTAGTAAGTATTTTATAATGTTAGAATTCACTGGAAGAAAAAAATAACAACATATAAATTTGTACGTGGTACTGCTGTAAAACTATAAGATAGAATAATGTGCATTCGTCTCACGTGTGAATGCGTGATGTGGTTTTTGTGTCAATTATGCTTTGTTAATCTTAATTAACAATGGAATTCATTGAAAACATTATTGCTGAACAAATAGATAAATGAAAATTTTAAGTTTAGACACATAAAATCTAAGTAAATAGTGTCACCTGTGAAATGCCCTAAAAGTTAATATTATAATGCGAGATTTACTAAATCTGTTAACTTTCTCAATTTATAACAAGGATTTAATTAGAGACAAAAATAAGAAAGAATTTATTAAGGGCAAAACTGTTATTAAAAATAATAGCGCTTAATAATGGATTAAACTACCAAATAATCTTGGTTGTTGAAATTTAATTAATAACAATGATATGTAATAAGATATTTGTAGAGATCAAATTATATACATATTATAAATAAATGTATCATAAATATAATCTCAATTTTTAAAGTTCAAACAGTTAATTCTAATCATTAAACATGATCTCGTATAAAAATGTACTTGGAGATCAAATTTTACCGTTTTCCGAATTTTTTTATTAATTTTTACTATTTTAACTGGAGATCAATTTTTTCCCATTCAACCTTCCGATTACTATGAATTGTGTATTCTTTTTTTTTTTAAATACACTAGCTTGAGGAGCACCTTTCCTGGAAATTTGTGCTTACAGGCATTTGTAACATAAAAAAATAATAGAAAGTCTGTGGCTGCTATCTATATAGATCTATTTTCTTTCCTCCCCATAATTTTCTAATTCCTTCCAGCTGGAACCTAGTCTGATCTAGGGATCCAAATCTGCTGAAATTCTAATGCATGAACAGTGTTTTTAGAATTTCTGAAATTTAAAATCTAGTCGTTGAACTGTTTCGAGATACGTGTACAGAAAAACTAGCTATTTCGAGTTGCGTGCACAGAAAAAGTTAAACGGCTGAATTCAGAATTTCAGAAATTCTAGAAACACTGTTTATGTATTTTGGATTTCAGCTGAACTGCATCCCTGATCTATACTCTCCGTTTTGAACCTAATTTGTTGTTCTCCTCCAAATTGCTTGTGTAGCAAAACATTAACATTTCCCAAATTATTGGTGCAGATTTGGGAATTGGAATATGACACAATACTGTACTAGTCAAGCTGAATCTAGATATTTATTCCAAGCCACTTATTTAGGCAAATACATGAGCAGCTTATATTTAGTGGAAGTACACGCCAATTTGTCATTTTTGTTTAAGTAGATGCATATTTAGAACTGTTCCATCAGTGGCAGGTAGTGGTTGGCATTACTTTTGGTGGATAGTTTTATCTTGCATCAGAATTAGAAAACTAAATTTATTCCTACAATTGCAATGAAAAATAACTATTGTTATAATTATCATCGTTAATCTTCTAACTATAACTAACAACAAATTAAAATCTCCATAGTTTCAAGTTCAACATTAGATAATTTTACAATTTTTTTTACAACTACTCAATATATTCTGAGTAATTAAATATTGAGGAGGGTTTAAATGCACCATTATTTTTGTGCTCCAATATGCTCCACATCATTTATCTCCATTTTTAAAATCCGAACAGTCGATCTGAACCGCTCAACATGATCTTCATAATAAAATATGCTTGGATACCAAATGTTATAATTTTTTAGAATTTTTTTACTATTGTTTTAGATAGGTACAAAATAATTTTTTAAGGAGATTCTGGACTATCTGATAAAGTGATATTGTACCTATCTAAAAAAATAGTAAAAAAATTCTGAAAAATATAAAATTTGGTCTCCAGACATATTTTATTATGAAAATCATATTGAACGGTTCGGATCGACTGTTCGGACTTTAAAAATAGAGATAAAGAATGTGGAGCATATTGGAGTACAAAAATTATGATACATTTGAACCCTCCTCTAAATATTTTACCAGAGCAGTGCATATGATTTGTACGCTACATGAAACCAAAACTGCTCTCATAAAACTTTATCCTAAATTCTCCCTGATTAATAAAACGGTCTTTCGTATTACATCTTACATGTGAGAATTGAGATACATTAATTAGGAAAAGAAATGCTTTCCGCAAAGAATTAGCGCATATGGAGAAATGTTGAAGAGAGGAAATAATATTAAAATTGAAAAGCAAGGAAACGGACAAGAGGAATGAATGGCGACGCAATATGAGATTAAACTTAGCTGGCAATCAACGACTGAGAGAGACTTTTATGAAATGGGAGGCGGTCTAAGTCAAAAGCACCCCACGTCCCCATCTGAATCGTTCCATTTTTCATCTGGGTCCTTAATTTTGTAATAATTTGTATCGCCTGTTAATTTACTGGCAATACGGTTATACATAAATGGGAGTTCTAATGTTAACTGTGAACCAAATATAACTGCTGCTGATGTGATATTTGAACTTACAAAAGATTGATCTAAGGCAGATTCATGCATCAGTATTATTAATAATTAACCACTGCTGGCTGCTGCCATTTGAAGAGAAAATATAATCGACACCATTTTACTATACGAACAGTAACAATAAGTCAATAACATTTTTATACCAGGTCTTTAGACACAACTGACATTCCATCAGCCAATTATTTTAAAACACGAATTTATAATCATATTAAAAGAAAAAGGTTGATGGAACAGATTTTTTGGATGGCATAACAAATATTAGAAAACCCAAGGGTGTAAAAGAATAACAGAAGTATTAAAACATTAGTTCAGATGATTCGTGTCGTAAACGTAATTTTCAGATGGCTCAACGGATAAGTATGAACTAACTATAAGCCAGAGGTTCAATGGTTACAAAAATATAATATCATTAATCATGGATAACTTTACTTCTTGACAGTGACATCCTCAATGCTTTATTTCTTTCTTAGTACGAATCGAGATCCAGTAAAGTAACCCAATGTTTGGGTTTTAAATCTGGATCGTCCGATTCAAATCCGTGATCATCTATTCCGAAGTGGAGCGCACATATCCCCATGACAGATTCGTATCTCGAGACCATCCCGAGCGACAGATTCGAATCGGACGGTCTCGACCCAAAACCCAAATATTGAGTTACTTTAGGGGATCCGGACCCCTCTCAAACGGATCCTCTTTATTTAATTTGAGATCTTTCAGTTAAATTTATCTGTCAATGCGTCCAAAACTGGCTGTCTGGCGAAGAAATTGCCAGCGTACCAGATAAACATGATCAGTTGCTCTTAGAAAAGCAATAGCAAATACCAGAAAGAAGTTAAAATCAGACACTAAACTAATGTATTTGATTGGTAACGCCCGGTTTATTACCCCCATCCGGTCATACCCTGCACTTTTAAGGCAAACTATGCTTTGTTGAAAGAGTGAGGCTACGGTACTATGCATAGCACCGGTTTGGCCCGTGCTACGGCTCAATATTTGAGTTTTCAAAATTCTAACGGTCGATCCGAACCACTCAACATGATTATAAAATGAATATGTACTTGCAAACCAAATTTTACATTTTTTTGAATTTTTTACTAATTTTTTAGATAGGTAGAAAATCACTTAATCTGAAAATTCTAGACCATCCAAAAACAGTGATTTTCTACCTATCTAAAAAAATATTAACAAAATTCGAAAAAATATAAAATTTGATTTGCAAGTACATATTCATTTTATAATCATGTTGAACGGTTCGGATCGACCGTTAGGATTTTGAAAACTCAAATATTAAGCCGTAGCACGGCTCAATCCGTGCTATGCATAGCACCGTAGCCTCACTCTTGTTGAAATATGTAAACCGCAAAAATCAATTTAATTTTCTGAAAGATTCGATCTATTAACCGACTAAGTAAAAAAAATATATTTGTTAAGATATTGAACTAGATCACTGAGGCAGAGTAAAAATTTAGTTGTCTAACTGTCAACTATATAATAGATTGGAAATATATAAAGAAATATTAAAAAATAAGCAATATCAATAAAATTTATAATTTCAGTCATATACATATTCTTGCGCTGAACGATTTATGTTCTACCTGAACATATTCGACTTCAAATTTAGAAGTACATGGAATGCGTCAATTGTTATTTATTTCAAAAAAAAAAAAATTGTATGGGAAGGTTAAAGTTTTCAAACTTGAGTGATGCAGAAGGTTTAGAAGTTTCTCGTTATATTGTCAACACCATTGTAGTAGCTATTTTTTTTTTTTTTTCTTAGAGATATCACTATATTTTTTTTTATGAGAAGGGTTCAAATGTCTATTTTTTTTTGTCTTTACCATGCTTTCCTTTTTAAAAACTTTAATAACTCAAATTTAAAATTTAAATGTTAAAATAAAAACGTTAGATATGATCTATGTTATTTTCTCTATGTGCTCATAAAAAATTATTACATTTCAATTTAATTTTTATATGAATCAACAAGTTGAAAAATCAATGTCTAGAAATTATCCACATTAGTACGTTTTTAGAAGCTCTTGATGACAATTAAAACAAAGTTGAAATGTCATAATTTTTTACACGTGCATAGATAAAATGATAAAATGATGTAGAAAATATTTGACAGTTTTATTTTGACTTTTAAGTTTTAAATTTTGAGTTATTAAAGTTTTTAAAAATACAAGTATGGTGGAGGCACAAAAAATAAAGGTATTTGAAACTTCTCATTTTTTATATTGTTTATCTTGTAATTTTATTCGCGAAACATTTGAAGATAAAATTTCATAAAATGCTGTAAAACACACATTACTGTACTGCTATTTTTTCGTCAAATTTTAGACAAATATCTAAATTAGCTTTGCACCGACAAATATGCAGAATAAATTTTACCATTCAAACTCCCAAATATATCATTTAAGTTTCCATTTTTAGGCATATCCCAAAATCTTTCACTTTTTTGTCAACCAACAGTAAAAACTGCAAATAAAAAGAGACTGAAAAAAAAATAAGGCGGTTAGCAAAAATAGGAAAAGAAAAGAGAGACACGGAGATCAAATATCCAACGGAAAACGAGCTTGTCATTATTATGAAAAAATAAAGTCATAGTAACAGCACATAAATTTGCAGATCATAAACAATTTCCAATTTAATTTACAATTTAATGAGCATATTAGGTTATTTGTCCATATCAAAGATTTAATTAAGCAATATTAAGTTTTAATTAAGTTATCTCTGCATGAACCATTGACAATAGATATCGATAATACTAGGTTATATGTCCATATCAAAGATAAAAGTATATTCTAAATTAATAAAATATATTATTAACCTTGCAAATTAGACAAGTATCAAATTTGCATCATTTTAAAGCATTTTCTGCAATTTTTCTCTCAAAAAAGCAATTTTCGAAATTCTGTCAAAGGCTATTAACTTGTAAATTTTGAATTGTATGAAAAATATATCTTAACTTATATCAAGCATTAATAATTTAATATCGATGATGTTACTTCTTACAATTGGAACGCCTTTCTTCAATCGAAACCAAAAGCCTTCTCTTTAATTGTCATATCTTTTCTCCACGGGTAAAGCAGAGACGGACACACGTATGGCCATAAGGGAAAAAGTGGAACAAAGGGAGAAAAAAATCAATAGGTCGTAACAATATATGCTTTTTTTTTAAACTGCAGCAGTTAGCTGTCACTTGCCACAACAGTCCAATCTACCGTTACTTTATCTACCGTAGGTAACCTCTGATTACTTCGAATACCACTTGGTGAATCGAAGTATAATCTATATTCAGTAATCCAACAAATCTATGCTCATGAATCCAAATATAATCTAAACATTCGGTAATATTTCGTTAGCTCTCATTCAAGAATTATCTCGAACTGAAAAATTTAACATTTTTTTTATCTCATTTTCTGTACATGGAATTTATTCCTATGGCTAGAGATAGCCGATGAAGCGAAACAACATGATTAGAGGAAGGAGCCTTAACAAACTAAATAAAAATAAAAAAATAAAAAATACACTAAAAGAACTCGGAGCTAAAGATTTCTAGTTTTCAGTGAAACCGCAACTTCTTCTCTTCTTTGAAGAGTATTGCCTAATTAGAAGCTATCTACTCGATTTTTGCAATACCCAATCTTTTCAGGACTGCATTATGGACCCCATCTGTAGCCATACACAGATTTGGTGCGCCACTCTGGTGCTCCAGGTGCGACAGATAATTTACAACCTCATCTCGAATCATCGCTTGAACCATAGCCTTGAACTCTGGGCCGAAAGGAAAAGCTGGTGCTCGAACCGGTGCTGGCTGTACAGGTGCTGTATGTACCGGTGGTGCCGGAACAGTTACCGGTGGTAGGGGAACAGATACAGGGGGAGGTGATACCACAGCTGGCGCTTGAAATTGATCAGACTTCTCCGACCCTGGCAAGGAAAGGGAGAGTTTTAGAGTAGTGCAGTCGTCAACTACAGTAGACGATCCAACTGGAGGTGTTAACGGCATGGGAAAAACAACACCTCCAGTTCTTGGCACGGGACGGTACACGAGAGATGTGGATGGCTGAGATGAAGACACAGGGGCGACTGGATTGCTATGATGGCTGGATTCTGACAAATCCGAGCCAGAAGGGCTACCCGGACTCGGGCACTTAAACCCATCACTACTGGATCTCTTTAGCGGGCGCAAGACAGACTCATCCAAATCCCCACCAAGATCGTCTACTGGAGTCACAGTTGCCGCCGAGTACTTCCTCTTCAGAGTGGAGTTCCAGTGGTTTTTAATGGCGTTGTCAGTGCGGCCAGAGAGGAGGCGGGCGATGGTGGCCCACTTGTTTCCAAAGCGGCTGTGGGCCCTGATGATGGTCTCGTCCTCCTCGGGCGTGAAGGGACGGTGCTCCACCTGAGGAGAGAGCTGGTTACACCAGCGGAGCCGGCAAGACTTACCGGATCTGCCCGGAATCGATTTGCTGATCAGAGACCAGTTCCGGGCACCATGCTTCTGGACCAGCCTTTGCAACGCCTCGTCTTCCTCTGGGCTCCACGGTCCCTTTATTCTATCTAGATCCTTTGATATTCCACTCAGAGCCATTGGATCCACAGATAACAGTTGCTCCGTTTATAGGAAACTAACTTTGGTTTTAAAAAGTGGGGTTTAATGGAATATAACAGGGGAATGAAGAGGTAGAGAAGGTCACACGGGAGTTCTGAGAGGGGAGGAGGGATTTATAAAGGGGGTGAGAAGGAAAGAAGGGTGACCGGGAGTAACCGGTATGGGAGACCGCTGATAGGACGTTGGTAGGGTCGCTACTTCCAGGCAGTCGGTTGCTTGCATACAGCTGGCAAATGGACACGCGTCGCTTAACCGCTGCGACCCCTCCCCTTCTTAGGCTTCGCTGGGCTCAGTATATCAATGACATTTCTACGTTTATTTACGAAATCACTAGTGGGCGTATTTAATTGGTTAAAAGCGTTGCTACGTATGTCAGGAATTCAGACGTGTAGTAGGTGACTTGGGCTCACGGTAAGCCGGATACGTTTCCCGAAATATAACAAGCCATAATTACCCTTACTTTCCTTTCAATAATCTCTATCCTTCTCCAGTACGGAACTAAAGACGAGAAGCACGGTGCACGGAGTGCGTTCAAAACGGTTCTTTATTTCCTTCGCTGCCTGGCGTTTCCTGTTTTGGGAGTTATCCGTCTATTTCTAATCCAGATATGAAAACCGAAAAATCTCGCACTTGGAGCCCAAACTATCGTCGTTAGAAACGGGACGCACGAATTTCGCCTGCCTAACCGCTGGGAGTGAGCTGTTAAATTTGCCAGTCCAGTTTTTTGCCGATATTTTTATTAAAACCCCTAAACAAATAAAAATTATCAAATCTGCTCCCACTTCAAAATTATAATTATTTCTACCCTAACCGCCCGTGGACTGGGCGGTCCACTTTTCCCACCAGACCGCCCAGCCACTGGGCGGTCCACTACCAATACCTGACCGCCCAGCAGCTGGGCGGTCCGCTATAAAACCCTATAAAAGGGGTTTTTCTCTCTCCAGACGAGCACAGTATTCATTCTTACACCCCAGAAAATTTCCAGAACCGAAAGAGAGAAATTTCAGGCGATTTTGAGGCGATTGAGCAGGCGATTTTGAGGCGATTTTAGGTTTTAGGAATTTATGTCGTAGACTTTATTTCATTAGTTCTGTGTTTGTTTATATTTGATGGTGTTAGTTTTTGTATACGTAATTAAGTAATAAAAATAACAAAAATGAAGCATATAAAATAATCGAGGCAAATAATCCATTGCATAGTTCATAAACTACCAATTAGAATAGTTCACAATATATATCTAAAATAGTTCATAACATAATTTAACAAAACTTGGTAATCAGCGACGACGGCCGAACAAACTCAAAATACGACGCCTGGGTCTGGTTTCAGCTGGTTGTGCGGCACTACCGGATGTCTCTCCATGGCTACTGCCGGTTCCTGGGCTTTCATGACTGCGGTGGCTACTACCGGAAGCCTCAGCAACAACTCTAGCATTTTCTCTTTCGTTGGCTGCGTTAATGGAATCTGCATTGCATTCCAGTTGAAATAAAATCAAAATAAAATATAAGTAAACAAATAAAAAATAAAATCAAAATAAAATTAACCGTACCTGCTCGCTGCCTGTCAGTTGTTGAACGGCGGGCCTGATGTCCCATTCGCCTACCTTCCATCTCGTCCATGGTCATTACTTGCCGCTTGTGGGGTCTTCTTCCTTTTCTGATCCACCCGCTTGCGGGATAGACTTTATCACCATCGTAGGGCGGCCACTGATACTGGTTGGGATAAGGATGGAAAGATGCACCCCAAGTACTCGCAAGGTAATCGGTCCGGTACATGACAGCGACATAGTCATCATCATTGAAGTTTCTCTCTTGGCACACCGCCATAACATGAGAACAAGGTATGTGGGCCAACTGGATTCCTTGGCAAGTGCATGTTACAGTATTGTCAGGTGCAAAAATAACAACATACTTGAACATCCTTTTCACAAACTCCATAGTCCCATCCGGTCTACGGCCGGTTGGAGCAAACTCATCTGGAACGTGCACTTCGAACTCCATTTGGTTATCCCCGTACGGGACAACTCTCATAGCTGCACCTTTCTCCCTATGTTTCCTTAGTTTTCCCTCCACCCTTGTTGAAAACGTTTGATTCCTGAACAGTAATTCAGAAAATATAAGTCAACAAATTAAATATACATACCTTGGCAAAATCTCTGAATAAAAATATACATACCTTGACAGTAATTCCTGGGCTTTAGCACGCCGTGCAACAAACCATGCATTTAACTTGTAGAAGGTGTCCTCCACAATTGCTGCCACGGGCAACTGCCGGCTCTGCTTGAAAACAGCATTTAAGGACTCCGACCCATTTGTGGTCATAATTCCCCATCGGAAACCTCCATCACGGGCTTGAAATATCTTCTCATATGCGGGTGGCTCAGTCAGATCGGCGGGATTATTTTTTCCGACCTTGAGTAAGTACAAATTTGCCTTTGGACAGTACTGCAAATAAAACGTTTGATTAAATAATTCATATATAAGTCATAAAATATAAGTTAACAAATAAGTCATATATACATACCTTGGCAAAATCTTTGAACATCTCTTCCACCCTTCTCGGCTTCTTCTTCTTGCAAGCAATTCTGAATGTATCTGCAACCCATTTTCCAGATCCGCAGTTCTTGTGTAGGTTTTCTGTAATATGTTGCATACACAGCCTGTGCACACAATCTGTCTCCCACCCGAAATCTGGGCGATCAAAAACATATTTGATTCCTTTGTGCTGGTCTGATATGACACAAAAGAACCGGTTGCCAATCACATGTCTTCTTACGAACCTCATAAAAAATCCCCAGTTTTCCCCGTCCTCCTGCTCAACAATTGCAAAGGCCAAAGGCAACAACTGATTTTCAGCATCATATGCACATGCAATCAGCAGTCTCCCGTCGTAACGGCCAGACAGGAAGCATGCATCTACACTGATGACCGGTCTAATGTATGGCACAGCTTGAATACATGGACCGAACGCCCATGCTATGGCCTTGAATTGCAACGCGTTGTCGACAGTCGGTACGCCTACATTCCAACATTCGTAGACAGTGCCGGGATTTGTACTTGCTATGGCCTGCAGCAATGGTGCAAGCAAGTCGTATGACCCATGCCAGCTACCGAACATTCGGCAAATCGCAAGTTCACGCCCTCTCCACAACCTGTTGTATTTTGGGACGACATGCTTGTAAACCCGTCTGACAGCTCTACCGACCTCCTTAAGGCTCATCGATGGGTCCTCCTTAATGTCATTCTCAATTACATCGGCAATAAGTGAAGCCGTAAGATTTGCATGGTCTTTCCTTGATGACGGAGCCTTGCATGTGTGAGGTGGTTCACACTTCTTAATAATCCATGCCTCGCCCTTACCCACAGGGGTTGCATATAGACGGAAGTGGCAATGCTCTTTGTCTTTACAAATAATTACCAACCTTCTTCGGTCCCTTTTTTCAATTATGCACTCCCAGTTGCCGTGAACATGGACCTCATGTATTTTCTTCACAAGTTCATCTATGTTGGTGTAAACCTGCTGCGGAGCAAGCTCTTGATTGTACCTGACACGCGGCCCAAAAAATGAGATGTCTGCCTCTTCAAAAGCAGTGGTATCGTTGAATGTGGGGCACGGATGCCTATCTGTCCGACCTCTAATCGGAAATCTGTCTTCTTTAGGTAAAAAAGGTCCATCACCTTCTGACTCGTGATCAGAATCCCAATCCCCTTCCCATTCGTCACCGGTTTCCAAATTTCTTTGTGGTATGGCATCGAGCTCAGCATCAAGGTCAAGGTCTCTCCTGACAGCAATGGGTGACACTAAACGTATTGATGGTGGTGCAGATGGAAATCTGGGTTGGATTGGAGTTTCAGGAGGAGGTGGTGGTGGTGGTGGTAGATCGGTGGTAAAATCAGGTACATAATTCTCATAAACAGGTGATACGGGCGGTTCATAACTCGAGTGGCGGGGGTTGTCATACCTCGAGGGGCGGGGGTTGTCATAACTGTAGTGGCGGGAGTTGTCATAACTCGAGTGGCGGGGGTTGTCATACCCCGAGTGCTCATTACCCTGGTTGTCATAACCCGAGTGCTCGTAACTCGAGCTGTCATAACTCGAGTGACGCGGGTTGTCATAACCCGATTGATCATAACCTCTATTTTCCCTAGATGTTCCAACCCCGGGATCACGCTGAACTCTCCTGGAATATAAGTCCATTACCATTACCCCCTGTGACAAAAAAGTGTTGTAAACACTCCTCCATAACGACTCATCTGTTATTGGATATCGGGTATAGTAAGGTCTACCACTTCTTACTGTGTTAATCCGGGTAGCTAAATCTATATCACACCGGTTGGGGTTCACACCGATCTTTCATACACAATACCCTTCAGTTCAACAAATGAGGTATTTTCATTTATCTCGAAGCCGTATGATGCTTCCTTAGTGTATTGTGCTCCCTCCGCACCCCGGGTAAACTTCCCGCCCACATACAGTGCAACCAGCATATCACTGTGCTGGAATCACTGTTCTGGAATCACTGTGCAGGAATCACTGTGCAGGAATCACTGTGCAGGAATCACTGTGCAGGAATCACTGTGCGGGAATCACTGTGCTGGAATCACTGTGCTGGGATCACTGTGCTGGGATTACTGTGCTGGGATCACTGTGCTGGGATTACTGTGCTGAAATTACTGTGCTGAAATTACTGTACTTACTGTGCTGATTACTGTGCTGATTACTGTGCTCAATCGCCTCAAAATCGCCTGAAATTTCTCTCTTTCGGTTCTGGAAATTTTCTGGGGTGTAAGAATGAATACTGTGCTCGTCTGGAGAGAGAAAAACCCCTTTTATAGGGTTTTATAGCGGACCGCCCAGCTGCTGGGCGGTCAGGTATTGGTAGTGGACCGCCCAGTGGCTGGGCGGTCTGGTGGGAAAAGTGGACCGCCCAGTCCACGGGCGGTTAGGGTAGAAATAATTATAATTTTGAAGTGGGAGCAGATTTGATAATTTTTATTTGTTTAGGGGTTTTAATAAAAATATCGGAGTTTTTTGACACAAATAGGTTTATTTATTTTTATAATCAGAAAGTCACTATATTTAGAATTGATTGAGTTAACACTGTGAAGTGGGTCCCACATTTCATGAGGCGGTAACTTAACCCAAGGTGCAGAGAGATCTGGACTTAAGAGTCTATCTCTATCCATCAGCCCGTGGATCTGAGCCGTTGGCTGGGACCGCTGAGTGAATCCGTACGTCTGTACACGCATGGGCGTACGTACAGAGGTGTGGGGCTCGCTAATAATTGTTGGCTCTAGGCCTAACTGGAAACCGCAACGGGGGGCGGAACCGCATTGTGGGAAAGAGAGAGAATAATGGCAAGAACGGAAAGAGGGTAAGCAGATTTGAGATTTGGAGTGGGGAAGCAAAGAGAGTTAGCATAGTAGTTTTGACCAAGACAGCCTGGACAGCATTCCCCGAGCCCCACAGCCTCCATTTTTTTTAATTGAGCACGATTGTGTTGTGTTGGGCTGGTTTGGTTTGGTTTGATCATATTCTTCGGACTATAATACATTTTGTCATTTTTCTTTGATAATCCTTTAAATATAAAATATATGTTGTATAGTTTTAACATAAGTTTACTTATAAAATTCTATGATGTTTTCATTGTTCTCGACAACATTTGAATTGTTGGAAATAAAATATTGCTAAATACATAAAATTAGATACAAAATACACTGTTAGTTAAAAATAGATTTTAAGTATGATTTGAATATTTGTCAAAACAAATTTTTAGTTAAAAATATAATGTTACATACAATAAGTTTTCTCAACAAATTTTGTTTGCAAGATGTATCCAATGTAGTCAAAATTGAAATTGGTAGTTTGATGTTGTAACATTTAAGTGTTTCTTACTTTTAGATTTGTTTGGAAAATAAATTATTACAACAAATTATATCATAAATTTATACCTAAATAATCTAGCAACTGTTGTTATTACCTCTCTAAAATTGAACAAAATTTGTCAGTTAAATATAATGTTTTAAGAAGGTTTTGCCCTCCTTTTATCCAGATAAGAAAATTTAAACCATGTTATCATAATTATTTTATAAGCAGGGGTTCATATGGAAAATAGTAGGGACCACACGGGTAACAGATAGTTTCAAGCCGGAGGAAAATAATAAGGAAAAAGAGCATGGGGTTTGGTTTGAATAATAGTGATCAGGCCATGACGTGGCGCAAAACGACAAGAGCGGTCGCGGAATCTGAGGGAGTAAGAGAGGAGTCATTAGTGCAGTGGTGTCAGAAGCCAGGCTGTCCATCCCCAACCGCACCTCTCAACGGCCACCCTTCCAACCGACACCAGCCGGGTTTCCGAAACTGCCCCTACCCTTACTCATGCCTCTTGCCTTAAGTAACCTTCCTCCCTCTTTCCTTAACCCAATATTTTATCATTATTTTAACAGTTGTTGGGATTTTACTATTCCTGCTTTCCTCTTGTTTATTCTCGGGAGCCCAAGTTGCCACGCGAACTGGGAAATAGCTTTAGGTGAATACTTTGCCAGATTTGCACATCAGTCCCTACAAAAAACTTATTAGCGTACTAACTCAACATTCATTTTTATAATACTTTGCAAGAATAAACAAAAAAAGCAGTTACATTTGGACATTTTTTTCCAGGTACATTAACTGAAGGAACTATAATTAGTGGGATCCGCGTTTGCAGTAACCATTTACTACAAGCTATTGATAGAACCATCACCAGAAAAAGTTTAAAAAAAAAAAGAAGAAGAAGAACATTTAGATGAAACTCAGAGCCGTGCATGGGTAAACCAACGGAACATGCAATTCCTCTTTCTTTAGTAATAAAATTGAAATAAAAAACCAGAAAGCAGATCAGGAATTGTCGGATATTTTATGATATATTAATGATTATAAAATTGTATGATATATCCTTGGCGCACATGGGGGATAAGTCGGTTGCTAATCCTTCTCTTGCCATCCGTGGGATGTGGGAACGGATCCGTATACTATTTATTTTCCCTTTTAAGTGGATTATTTAAATGATATCATGCCAAACGGCCGAATAAGTATTCCGTATTTTGCCACCAGTTCCTTTCTGTTACACGTACGTCTCTCGTCCATCCAAGCTGGACCCACCAGTCCAACCAAACTGTTCCAATTTTAGCTGCATTATAATCTCCTCCTCGTGTCTCAGGAAAATACAGGCCACCTCTGCAAATTGAAGACCAAGACCCACCCACCCCTTTATATATATGTACACGAGGAGGAATCAAGTAACAACAAAGTTAAAACAACTATTTATTTCATTTTTAAAGTACAAATTTTCGATTCAAACCGTTCAACATGATTATTTAAATAAAATGTGTTTGCTGATCAACATTTTAAAAAAAAATTTACTATTTATTAAGATGGGTACAAAATTCAATGGTCTGAATATGACTATTTTTTGTAAAATATTTAATAAATAGTAAAAAAAATTCAAAAAAATGTAAAATGTGATATGCAAGCACATTTTATTGTGGAGATCATGTTGAACGGTTTGGATCAATTATTTCGACTTTGAAAATGAAAAAAATGCTTGTTGTAACTTTGTTGTAACTTGATCCCTCCTCTATATATATATATATATAGAGAGAGAGAGAGAGAGATGGGCTATTGTGCTTTGCAAAGTAAACTCTCCCGTTTATTTCGGGCCATATTTTGCATTTTGAAAATTCAAACAACCGATCTGAACCGCTCAACATGTTCTAAATATTGAAATGTACTTGCATACTAAATTTTACATTTTTTGGAATTTTTTAACTATTTATTAAGCCACTTTGAAAATCGCTGATCCGGTGGTCTAGAAAATTTTATTGCTTTTGTACTGTTCATAGTGGATCAGCGATTTTTAAAGTGGCTCAATAAATAGTAAAAAATTTCCAAAAAGTGTAAAATTTAGTATGCAAGCACATTTCAATATTTAGAACATGTTAAACAGTTCGGATCGGTTGTTTGAATTTTCAAAATGTAAAATATGACCCGAAGTAAACGGAGGGGTTTACTTTGCAAAGCACGCCTATCTCTCTATATATATTAGATTACAGATTATAATTTGGAATTATTATTTAAACTGTAAAACTTTTGCCATTTCTATAAATATAATATTTTGAGGTTGAAAGGATTATCTTTAGAGGCGGACAAATATGGGTCTGTTTTTACGTGTGCTTACGGACGTCTTCAAATTTTTAAAAATATGATTACCAAAAGTTTGTAACTCAAATAAAAAATAGAACCGTTAACTTACAAGTTATCACCGACTATTTTTGCATTGTAAAAGAATAATTACAGCAGCTTACTATCTTTGTGTTACATTTTATATAGTTTTTTTCGTTCACCTAAAGACAACCAGTGACGAATACGGATACTCACGAGTCATAGTATCAAAGGTGTTATGATTTACGTAGGGAAACATTTTTTTAACATTTTTTATAATAAAAGAAGCATATTTTGAAAATAATTTTTCTAGTTGTTGGTCCGGCTATGTAGATAATGATTTAAGGGTATGTTTGGATGGGAGCTAAAATAGTTAGAATAGTGAAATTTTGAATTAGTAGATGAAAATAGAAAAAAAAATAGTAATTTTTATATTAGTATGAAAATAGTGCTATTTGGATTAATAAAAATATTGTTTAGATTGTATATTTGAAATATGAATAGTTGTAATTAAAAAAAAATAATATTAACAAGGTGCTAATTAAAGAAAAAATAGATAAGTGGAGTCTCAAACGAAATGTCATTACGTAGAGATAGCAAAAGTGACGTCAACTTTGTTATTTCGGAACTGTGTTGTTCAAAATCAGAGATGAAATTTTTTTCTCTCTTCACACTTTCGAATAACAGTTATCCAACATTTACAAAGAATAAAAAGTAGTAGTTGTTTTAGCTATTTCAAAGAACGAACATATTGTTTGTGTGCACTTTACTATTCTAAATAGTTCTATTTTCTAGTAACTAAAATCTTCTATAGCGATAATATTATTTTTTCGCTAAGATCTAAAAAATACTACTGTACTATTTACAGCCAATCATTTTGTAACATTAAAAGAACTGTGTAATTACAAATATTGCCAGGGGTTTATTGGTAAAGTGTAGATAACTAATCAAGTCGGTGTCAAGGTAGGTAATATGGGTATGGGTACCATAAATAAATAAATTTTCATAACTAACTTTGTATTAACTTCCGCTTAGACTAAGCGATCAGACAAACCGCTTAGACTAAGCGATCAGACAAACCGCTTAGGCATGAGGTCTTCTGCTTGGTCCCTTTCAATCTTTTATTGCCAACTCATGTGCGTTGAAATTTGCACAAATTACATCATCCTTGATAGATATATATACAAGAAATGTAGCAAATATTATTACTCTAGGCAATTAAAAGCCATATTATAAATATAAGATGATGACATAACGAGGGATTGGTGCCACGTAATTTGAAAGATTCGGAAGCTCATGACGCACAAGTACCTCGTTTTATTAGCTGGGTACCTGTAAAACATATATGATTCGATTTTGCTTTCTGCCGAAATTTTTATTAATATCCAAAACAAAATATTAAATTTCAAAATATACATCTTATTCCTCTTTGATAAGATTTTGAAAACTGTCTAAACCACAGATTTATTTCTCAGTTTTAGACTGAATTACTGCAAATTTATTTTCCAGTTTTAAAATATCAGAACCGGAAAATAAATTTCTGGTTTTGGTTTTGGAATTTCAAAACTGAAAAATAAATTTTCGGTTTTGGTTTTGCAATTCCGAACTGAAAAATAGATTTCCAGTTTTAAGTTTTTTTTTTAAAACAAAAAAATGTTATAATTTATTTATTTTTTTGTGTTAAATTGTTAAAATATTTTATATATTTCTTTAAAAATAGATAGAATACTATATAATTTGATTTATTAGAAAGACTGCGACAAATAACCCGGATCAACATTTTTCAGGTCGGATTTTTTGCGGCTGTAATAAAATTAAAATATTACTTTGAGTGTTATTTAAAAAAATAAAAATATTTTGAATCTGAGTTACTGATTCCGGTTCAAAAGTCACTTCTAAATAATTACAAAAAATATTTGGATTCTTCTAGTTTTGAAAAAAACAAAAAAGTTTGTCAAAAGAAATTTCAAACAAAATTTTTATCTTTCGTCTGAGAATCTTTTAATTTTTTGAAAAATAGAAGGATTATAATATTTTCTGTATTTACTTAGAAGTGACTTTTAAACCGGAATCATAACACATATTCAAAATATTGTTATTTTTTTCCAATAACACAGAAAGAATATTTTAATTTTTCTTACAGCCGCAAAATACGGGCTAAAAATGTTGATCCGGGTTATTTATCGCAGTCTTTCTAATAAATCAAATTATATAGTATTTCATCTATTTTCAAAGAAATATATACAATAATTCTAATATTTTAATACAAAAAATACAAAATTATAAAAATTTTGTTTAAAAAAAAACTTAAAATCGGAAATTTATTTCCCGGTTTTGCGGTTTTGGAATTTCAAAACCAAAATCGTAAAACTTTTTTTGCGGTTTCGGAATTCCAATTGGGAAATAAATTTGGGGTAATTCGGCCTAAAACCAGAAAAATAAATCTGTGGTTTGGGCAGTTTTCAAAATCTTGTCGAACAGAGTATAGATTGTGAAATTTAATATTTTTCTAGATATTAATAAAAATTTCGGTGCTTTTTGACTCAGACTCGTCTGTGGATGGGGATGTGAAGAAATGTCAGAACTCAACCGAAAATTAATTGCTGTATTTTTTTTTATAGAAATTACTTCTGTGCACTGATTTTCTGTTGAATAACTAATATATATTTAATTTTACATAAGAATAATTTGATTATAATCCGTTTCTAATAATTGATATCTTTGTACTAAAACTTAGTAACTAGTTTTTCGATATATGAATATGTTCCTGTGAGCTATATTGCTAGTTTTAGTTTCATTTATTTTCTCCAGAGTAACAGTAAATTCACCGTAAGAATAAGATCAATAAATATAAATTATAAAGAGAATGTAATAAAATATAGAGGTTTAGATTTTATTTTAACGGGCATCAAGAATTTTAAGTATCAAGGGAACATTGAGTTTTTGCTTTCTTAATACTTAATCAAATAAAACAAAAACAACATAATGCCTTACATGTATAAAATTTAGAAGTCTAGCTTTCATATTGTTATTAATGTATACCAGCAGTGTCTTTTATTACAAAAGAAATTGAACTGACTTAGTTGATGCAATTTTGAGATAAAAATGATCAGCAATTGCTAATTTAACAATTGCACTGCGGTAAAATTAGTATAAAATCATCTAAACCTCTGATTATTAACTGCATTAATTCGTAAGTAAATAGAGAGATAGATTCATAATTTAATCTGTTGGGTGATAAAAATAGAGAGAGATAGATTCATAGAATCATATTTGATATTCAGTTTTTTTTTTTAAAGGGAATTTCTCGTAAATTTAAACTTTAAAACATTCGAGAAGAATTCTCCACATAAAAAATAAATACAAAAAATAAGGGAAACAAGCTGGGTCGGAAAGGACTAAAATAACCTCAGCACCGTTTGTATTGGTTGAATGGTTACCACTTACCAGATCCAAGACGCGGAGGGTCAAGACTCAAGAGCAAAGGAGGAAAATCCAAAAGAAAAGGTTCAAGGAGAGAGTGACTCAGTGAGGTGAGAGAAAGGACAAAAAGGAGCGAGATTTAGGCAATCGTACTTGCTGTATTTGTATTTTCAGCGGTTACAATACTTGACAGCTGTCTCCCACCTTTCCCTCCCGTACACCTATCTTCTCATTTTGCGTTTTCACACGCGGTTTTCCCTCGGGCCCGGGCCCCGACAGTTTATTATTATTATTATTTTATATTCATCTTCGTTAACAAACTTTTACCATTAATTCCCTTGCATTTTCACTTTCGACTTTGAGATCGGTTAGTTGAAGAGTAAAATTAAACACAATTGAATATAAAATGCGCTATTTTTCACGAGTAGAACTAGAGTGTTCTTAAGCTCACTAAGTTTTTTTTTTAATTTAATTTAAAAATTTATTGAATTGGCTTCAAACGATACATTCAAACTGTTGAAACCGATCTACTTCACGAGTGATGTGTTTATATGTCAAATTTATAAATTTTCGAACTAATTTAGTATAAAGTAAAAAAAATAGTTTATAAGTTAATTTTAATGTGTTCATTTTTCATTATTTTTTACCGTTCGACTTTATATTAAATTAATTTATAAATTTAACATGTAAACTCATCACTCGTGAAAAATCGGATTATAAAAACTCATCACTAGATGATAAGAAAATAAAATTCATTAATAATAATAATTGGATTATAAAAACTTATGTGCTTATAAACTATAATTATCTACTCGTAATCTCTTGTAAAGAACCCGTAAGTATTTTTCATGATTTATATAAGTTTAAGGCTTTACGTTTTCGTAAATAATAGACTCCTTACAAGAGGTTTTAGATTAATTTTAGATTCAACAAAAATTTTGATAAAAATTTAAATTGAGGGAGAAATCGATCCTCCTAGGCTCGTATTATATACAATCGTCATATAAATAAAACTTTAATTGCATACAATAATTTAATTTTATTTAATAGTGATGAGTCATGAGTACGGGTGAAACGATATATATAATATCTGAATTGTATTCGATCCGTATTTGAAAATTAGATGTAGACATTCAATATCTGAATATCCGTGTGGATATAGATACTGATATGGTTTTATGTTTCTATTATCCGTATCTGAATACTAGATATATATCATATATTTTAATATATATTATGAAAAATATGTTATTATAACTATTATGAACTTTAGTATTTTTTAATTTTTTTAATAAATATCTGACCTGATCCGTATTCGTATCTGTATCCGTATCCATTTGATATTCAATTCGTATATGTATCCAGAAATTAAAAATGAATATGAATATAATTTTACTACTATCCGCTCCGTCTTCACCTCTCTCACCTATCCAGAAAATTAAAAATGAATATGAATATAGTTTTACCACTGTCCGCTTTCCCCGAAATTTTTATTGTTACCATAAAAAAAAAACCAAATTAAATCGTTACCACTCTGTTGGGGCCCTAACCAATTCTACCACCCTCGCTAACCCAGTTCGCGCACCAAATAGGCTCGTGCGCGGACTGGGTTGGCGCACCAGGTGGTGCGCTGACTGGGTTGGCGCACCAACCTCTTCTGCCTATTAAGGCACCAACTCAGTATACTGTGCTCATTCCATTCGATCCAAGGCAGCAGGCAGCAAAGAACATTCTCGCAAAAACCAAAGAGTAAGTTTTTTTCACTCTAGTCCTTTATATTTTTTTAATTATTTAATTACTATTTTAATTTTTTGTAAATTTATTAAATGTTGGGTTTGTTCTGTAATTCAGGTAACTATGATTGGAATTGCTTGTTATTTTGGTGGTGAAGTATTACAAGGGCCCAATGGTGCTTATTACAGTACCCAACCCCATAAAATGTTCAATATGGGCCTGGATTCAGATTTTAGCGGTATAGTTAGGGAAGTGTACCAGGAACTTGGTATTGACCCGAATTGTTACGAACTGGTAATTTCCGCCAGAATTAATATTGGCCAAGGCAACCAAACATGGTTCCAACAACTCCCTGTACTAGACGATGAGTTGGGTGTAGGTCTGATCACTCAAAAGAGTGCAATGTTTCTTTTAATATTTATAAACTCGTAAATGTTATCGGTTCGGACTGCAAGCGCACAATCCTTATCGAGTAGTATATGCGAGGTCGATCCACAGGGAATATTGGTTCAATGCTTTGAGCGATCGAATCACAACCTTTCAAAAGGCTAGACGAAATCTGAAATTTGAGAGATGTTTGTTGATCAATGTAAATTAGGAAACAATTAAAAGTAATTAAAGTAAAGATAGATATGAGAATTCCTAGGATTTTGGCACACCATTGTCACTCAATCCGCCTTGACAATATATTCCTGTTGCGTCTGATTCCCTGTTGTTGTTTTATGAAAGATAACTACAAAGGTCACTGCGATTTATGTTACGCCAGAATGACAGATCTTTCATCGAGACTCTACTCAGGACAATGCGATTTACCTTACGCAACTATCGGGTCTCTTATCTCCCAAATTACTACACAGATCACTGCGATTTACCTTACGCAAATGATGGAATTTGGTCATGCGTTTTGTTGTTCTGGTTTATGGTTTCCCCGCGAAGGTTTTCTTCACATAAACCTAATAGATCTCAACGAGGCTAACTCATCCAAATAGTTTAAAGAGTTATTAAAGCACTGTCACTACCCTAATGAACTCAAACTAGATCATTAAAATTAGATGAAGAGATAATAAATCACAAAAGCATATTCGATACAACAACAAGAAACCATAATCAACAGAAATATATATATCAAAACATCAAGAGTAACAAGGTTTACTGCCTAGCCCTAAGAAAAGGAACTTAGCCGCGGAACGGCATGGTTACAATCACTCCTCTCTTCTCTCTTTAATCAAATCTAACCCTAATTACAAAGATGCCAATTCTATCTGCCCAGGGGCCTTATATAGGAGTGTAGGGACGTGTAGAGGTTGATTGGGGGCTAAGAAATCAACCTGGAAACAGCTGTCGGCAGTTATTTCCCAGGAGACGCCTTCGGATACGGACCGTATCAGTTAATACGGTCCGTAATGAGACCTTGGCGGTTATGGTTGCAACTTCCTGCGCCATCTTCTGAGTCTGTGCTATGTTTGGTCCGTATTAACCAATACGGGCCGTAACCAAGACTTAGTTGAAGGCATCGCTGATCCGATTGACCTGATTCTGGCTCCTTTTGATATGAATTGTCCCAAAACCTGTTTTCTGCAATAAAACATAAAGAAGGGTGACAGTAGCCTTTTTCTCTAAATAATTAAACATAAGTGTGAGAAAATATGCAAAACCTAAGCCAAAACCTACGTAAATCATCATCATTTTGACTCTGATCAAGGTCCGATGCCCATCGGACCTAGTTTGGTTCCGATGGGTAGATGTACCGTAGAAAAACGGAGTGATTTGTGCGCACGAAACTTGAAACATAAACACACGGGTTTTAAAGCATTTCGCACGAATCTAAAAGAAAATCGATAGTGATTAAACCCGTCGAACCGAGGTAGGTCCGATGCCCATCGGACCTACTCCCACTCCCTAGACGATAGCAGTTGGGGATTGTATACCCAAATGACATTGAATTTGACAACACCTTTCAAGTTCCTAGAGTTATATGTGGTTGCCAACCCCAGACAGAACCGTACACAGAACCCTAGTCAGGGCATGGATCAGTCAGTGACGGGTCCTACTCGGGCCCTAAATTTAGCGGGTACTAGTCGGTCCCCATCCACGGGGGCTGGTACTAGTCGGTCCCCATCCACGGAGGCTGGTCCTAGTCGGTCCCCATCCACGGGGGCTGGTCGTAGTCGGTCGCCATCCGTGGGGGTTGGTTCTAGTCGGGGCCGATCTCAGGTTCCATCCTCCAGCTCTAGCCGGAACCGATCTGAAACTCCAGAACCACGTTATTATACTGACAATAGACGAGGATCCTGAAGAACGGGAGGCAGAGGAAAATTGGGATGCTAGTGACGACGATGGGCAGACAATAGATCACAGTGATGAGAAAGACAATCGTCCCGTGCTGGGTATGCGAAAGTGGCCGATATCGGGTCGTGGAGAGAGACACCCGTTTCCAGCTTTTCACGACACTTCGGGGTTTGAAGAGGCTGACCACATTTCTTTTGCGGGTTCAGAGGTTCGTTTTTGAACTTATATGAATTTTTTATTTCTTTGAAAATATAATAATTTAAATTTTTTGAATTTTCAATTAGGTTGGAGAAAGAACAATGGTTTCTGAGGGGATGACATACAACGACAAGGATCAAATGAAAGAAAAAATCCACCACTGGCACATAGTGAAAAATATCGAGATCATACAGACACACAGCGACAGAACAAGGTTGAGGTTTAAGTGCCAGAGCAACAACTGCAAGTGGAGGTTGGTTGCGAGGGCCACAGGCTTTCGTAATACTTGGGCCATCACGAAGAATGAGGTACCGCACACATGCCACGCAGATGCATCCAGGTCAGATCATGCGCAGTTGACGTCCTCTATGGTCGCCAACTGCATAAAACTTTCTTTAGAAAAAAATGCTGATATTACTATCAGAGCTATCAGGGACCTGGTTGCTAAAAGGTTTGAGGGCATCGTCCCAAAATACAACAAATTGTGGCGTGGTAGAGAGTTAGCGATTGCTCGGGCATTTGGTAGTTGGGAGGGGTCTTATGGGCTTATTGTCCCTTTGTTTGAGGCAATAAAAAGGGCAAATCCCGGAACTGTGTATGAAGTTGTTTCGAAGCCTTCACCAAAGGAAGGGTACCGGTATTTTATGAGGTTGGCATGGGCATGGGGACCGTGTATACAAGCAGTAGGTCACCTCAGACCCGTCATCAGTATCGATGCTTGTTTCTTGTTAGGTAGATACAAGGGTAGGTTGTTGATTGTCACCGGATATGATGCGGAGAACCAGTTAATCCCACTAGCATATGCATTGGTAGAGAGCGAAGAGTTTGAGAATTGGGGGTGGTTTATGAAGTGGGTGCGGGAGAATGTAATTGGTAGTTGTAGGTTCATGTGTGTGGTCTCTGACCGGCACAAGGGCATAAAAAAAGTATTCATTCAAGATGATTTGGGTTGGTCAGAGGAGAACGGGCAGTGTGCCCACAGGTTCTGTTCTCAACACGTGTTTGAGAATTTTGGAAAACACACTCAGGATAAGATTGCTTCTAAATTCTTCAAGATGATGGTTAAAAAGAAGAAGCGAAGAAGATTACAAGATGGCCTTGATGCAATCGGAAGGCGAAATCCTGATTGGCTGACATACTTGGATACATGTGGCAAGTATAATGAAAATGACGAGGAAGAACCAGCTAAGCCACTGAAGGTTTATCAAGCTATGGACGACGGGAGTCGTTGGGGAATAATGACCAGCAATGGTTCTGAATCGCTGAACAATGTCTTCAAAACTTCTCGCAGGTTTGTTATTCACAATTCTCATAGTTTACTATTAATGAAATATTTTAAGTTATCTTTATTTTAACTGTAAATTGTAATTCTCGTAGGTTACCGGTTGCTGCAATTATTGAGGAGACGTTTTACAAGTGTGTCACATGGTTCGTTGAAAGAAGAGAGAAGGCCGTGCAATGCCAACAAGAGGGTTAATTTTTCTCCACTCGTACGCACTTGAAGCTGAACAAGCACATCCGGAAGACTAACAAAATGACCGCGGTTCCATTCAATAGATCTGGAGAATTCATGGTGACATCACATGGCGAGAAAATCCATTTTGACATAGAGGCAGGCAAATGGGTGTACACGTCCCGAGACTGTAGGTACAAGGTCGTTGTGCAGAACGACCATGAGGTGCAATGCTCTTGCCAAAAGCCTCAGCTCACCGGAATACCATGTGTTCATGTGATGGCAGTGTGTCAAATAAGGTACGAATGTGTGTTAAAATTTTATAATAATCTTGGATGATGAAACTTACAAATGTGTGAAAAATGTAGGAACTACGATCCAAATGTCTTCGTAAATTACTATTACAACATTCAAACGCTTATCGACACATGGAGTGGAGAATTCCACGTGTATGACAATCAAGGTGATTGGCCGAACGCTTATCGACACATGGAGTGGAGAATTCCAGAGCACCGGTTAGTGAAGTTGGGTCGGAGAAGACACAACAGGATCCCAATGTGGATGGACATACTGGAAGGAAGGAGAAGGGGTCACGAGACCAACAGAGCTACCCTCGAAAGGAATGCGAGAAGGAGAATGGATGCTAGGAACCGTACCCAATAATGTCATGGTTAGGGCTTTCTGTTTATGTATTAAGGTTAAGGCTTTCGGTAATATTTTATGTATTGTGTGTTATGTTTAATTTACTATGACTACGGAATATGTTATTGTGTGTTTTGTGTTATGTTTTATCTATAATGTGTTCTTATGTTTTAATGTATTATGTATTGCGGGATATGAGATCTAAAATGCGCAACATAAGAAGTAATATGAAAATAATATCTAAATACGCAACATAAAACTAATCGAAATAATGATCTAAAATACGCAACATAAAAATAATACTGATTAAATGCCTTAATAGGCAGAAGAGGTTGGTGCGCCAACCCAGTCAGCGCACCACCTGGTGCGCCAACCCAGTCTGCGCACGAGCCTATTTGGTACGCGAACTGGGTTAGCGAGAGTGGTATAATTGATTAGAACCCAACAGAGTGGTAACCATTTAATTTGATTTTTTTGTTATGGTAACAATAAAAATTTCGGCCGCTTTCCGTATACGCTCCGTTTTCATCTTTACTCGTGAGAGAGAGAAAATGAAGATTCTATTTTTGCAAAGAAAATATCTTCAATAATAGGTTCTGGAGTTATTTCGAAAGAAAGAAATAATCATTTACAAAGCTTCCTTAATACAATTTATTCATCATGGAACCTTTTAATAAATCACTTTCGACGAAACTATAATTTTATAATATTGAAATATTCTTCTTCAAAAAGATATTTTGAAATAGAGGAGGGATCAAGTTACAACAAATTTGGGTTACAACAACTATTTTTTTCATTTTCAAAGTCTAAATAGTCGATCCAAACCGTTCAACATGATTATTTAAATAAAATGTACTTGCAGATCAAATTTTACATTTTTTGAATTTTTTTATTTTTTTTTGCTATTTATTAAAATGGATACAAAATTCAATGGTCTGAATATGAGTATTTTTTGTAAAATACTTAATAAATAGTAAAAAATTCAAAAAAGTTGTAAAATTTGATCTGCAAGTACATTTTATTGTGGATATCATATTGAACTGTTTGGATCGACGATGTGGACTTTGAAAATGAAAAAAATAGTTGTTGTAATTTTGTTGTAACTTGATCCCTCCTCCTTGAAATAATAGGTTACGAGTTGCTTTGAAAAAAAATTAATTTACAAAGCTTGCTTCATATACACCATTAATCTTTGTAACCTTTAAAAAACCACTTTGGACGAAATTAAGATTTCATAATGTTGAAAAAACTTTTGGAGGTAGTCGTGCGTTCTAAATACCACAATGTAAATACTTGAAAAACTATGGGGTTTTGAATATTAATGTCCGTTTCCTTTACTGCAACCCGTTTCGTTAGGAAGTCTATTTGAATATGACACGACGGTAGAGAGCATCTCTTATTCTCTCTGATATTATTACATCTACTAAGGATTCTCTGTGAATATATCCTTTGGTCTATAGTCGGCTAGTCATAGTCTCGTGGAAATTGTTTATAAACTTCGTATTGATTAAATTATTGGCTCAAATTATTTTTGATTTTTAATTTGTTACTGACGTTGTTTAATAGAAACTCTAAATTAATTTCAGGAGTGTGAGAGTTAGAAATTTTAGAGACCTTAATTTTTAAAAAGAGATTAATAATTATTTAGAAACTCATTTGAGTTGCTGGGATGTAGATGCTCTAATAATAAACTTTTTTGCATAGTTGCTAAATAAGAAACTTTCCCACATCTCTGAAACTGGATTATAAACTCTAATAATACCAGTGATGTAGATGCTCTTAGTTGGTTATTCTAACTTAGGCCCATCTAAGTTATTCATGGTTGTTGAGGCCTAAAGTTAAATTATGGTTTAATATATTTCTTGTTTGGTTGGGGTTTATGGCCTAATTCATGTTTGTACAATTTATAATTTAATTATGATTTTGGTTTTGTTTGTAATACGATGATCATTTAATTTAAAAGGTAGAACTAACTGCCAATTTGTTTTAGAGGTAAAAATTAATAAAAAGCTGCAAAGTAAAATTTTCTACAGGTTAGTCGCTCTCTTAATGTTACACACCAGCGTAGGGGTGTAAACGGATCGGATATTATCGGCATTCATCCGGATCCGAATCCGAAAAATTTCAGATTCGGATATTCGGATACGGATATTTTCGGATACGGATCCGGATTCGGATAATTTTTTACCGGATACGGATGCGGATACGGTTCTGGATATTGAATCGGATACGGATCCGGATACGGATAATTATCTGTATCCGACAACTTATTTAATTCGGATATCCGAATTTCACTCCGATATGGACCCTTCAACTGATTGCGGTTTCTGGAGATAAAGGTATCCGCTTGGAGACCAACAGATTCACGTCCACCGCTGTTCCCCCACGTGGTCCCTTCACTCGCGGTGCGCTTACCACCCCACTCTCCATTCCAATAAGGCAATAATCAAGGAGCAAAACTAGAGTGTGATGTGCTCACGTGGTGAGCACACCTCCTACAACATGCATTTTCAATATTCAAATAGTCGATTCGAATCTTCCAATGTGTTCTTCATATTAAAATGTCCTTGGAAACCAAATTTTATATTTTTTGGAAATTTTTTACTATTTTTTCAGAATTTTTGAAAATCATCACTTTGATGAATTTCAAATTATTGTTTAGTTTAATAAAAAATTCTGAAAAAATAGTAAAAAATTTTCAAAAAATGTAAAATTTGGTCTCCAAGCACATTTTAATATGAAGAACACGTTGGAAGGTTCGAATCGACTATTTGAACTTTAAAAATGCATGTTGTAGGAGGTGGGCTCACCACGTGAGCACATCACACTCTAGTTTTGCTCATAATCAAGTTAAAACTTTACTCTTTGGAAACAGTTTAATAAAAGAGAAGTGCAGAGTCATGAACAAATTTATGAAATAATATAATATGGCAACCCGTTGAATATCCTTTCTACATTTCCTATACAATGTGCACATCAAAAATGTACTATCCATTGTTTTAACTTTTAATAGCACTTATCACTTCAAAACACTTTTTTGTGTTGACTGCACCTAAAATGTGTTTAATTTTTTGTCGAAAAATATTTATATTTGATTGTGTTAGAGTTTATATTTTGCATTACTAATAATAAAAACTTTAAAGGACATATTTATTGAAGTTTTAAAGTTAAACTTATTTGTGAACATTAAAAAAAGTGATAAACGCTTCGAAGTGTAGATAAAAGATGCAGAATAGGGGAATCGTATTCTCTAGATACTATAGAGGTACTGTTCTTTAGAGTTAGTAGATCCAGACCATTCTTTAAACCTGACACAAATCTTAAAAAAAAACCTCTACAGTCTAAATAGGTACCGGATTGAGGACGCCAACGTGCAGTAGAAGTAATTTATTTTTAATTATCCGAATTATATTCATATCCGTATTCGTATCCGTCCGATATCCGATCCGTATCCGTTTAATATCCAATCCGTATCCGTATCCGGGACTATCCGTATTCGTATCCGTATCCGAAAAATTATAACGGATAAGGATACGGTATGACCATTATTCGATCCGTATCCGACCGTTTACACCCCTACACCAGCGATAGAAATTGAAAAAAAAGTTTTTTTTATTAATTTGGGATAAAACATAATCTTACAATTATTTTATAAATTACGTATATTTTCATAATATTTTATGTACAAAAGTATAATATAGAGATATATTTAATTTGAGATGATTTAGCAATTTTCTCATTAATTCTCTTTGAACCAACATTACGTTAAGCCACGAGGGTGGACTAAATGTTAAACCACCTTGATAGGTGACTTTTAACTTTTTATATTTTAGGCTGGTCTAAAGATCAGCTCATGTCATCTTAGTTCGGCTCAATTAAATCACGTTTGGCGGCTTAATTGGGGCCTAAATCCTTTATTCCATGGTCTATACCTCAACCAAACATGACCATAGAGAAAAAGTGGAATTTGAAATAAGCATCAATTTCTCACGTCATGTTCGATTTATAGTGGAAGAGTGGAATAGTGGAAAAGTGGAAGAGTACTGGTAAACGATCCAAATTTATCTCTTGAAAAATGCCAATTCCTCTATTCCACCTTTCCCATGGAATAAGGAATTGGCTCCTAACACTTGTTCGCACAAAAGAATTGTGATGGAATAGTAGCCGAAAGTGAATGAAATTGAATGCAATAGAGAAAAAGTGAAAAAGTGGAATTGGGATGAAATATGCAGTCAAACCCTTCTCTTTTGCACTTTAGCCCCTCTCTATTCCATCCCACTATTCCATGGTAGAGGTGGAATTGGGGAATAGTAACTTTTTTACATGTCGGAATTGGCTCAATTCCACTCCTCTACTATGAACATGATTGGATTTGTAGGGAATATAAGCCTATTGCATTTTTCACTTCTCCACTATTCCATGCATTTGTTGAATGGGCCCATAGAGAAATAGAGGAGGGTCTAAAATGTAAAAAATAGAGATTTGACTGCTAAAGTTCAAATCCAATTCCACTATATCAAATTTCTCAATTCCACTCACTTCTTCTCTTGTTCTGCGTGAATAAAACATATTTTCCACTCTATTTCTCTATTACATTGCTAAACAGCTTATGGATATTTCCACACCACTTTGAAAGTGACACACAAATATTATTTGTGTGACAAAGAATCTCCGCGTGATTTGTCAGATAATTTTAAAATGGATGGATAATTTTAAAGCCACAGAACTTGTATGGCAATATTTAAAAAAAAAAAAATCATTCGGTTTCACAGACTTATAAACATAATTTAATGTGAAAAATATTATGTTTAATCATGTTTGTACTCCTGAACAATAACTGTACAATAAGTATATTGATCAATAAAAACAAACGAAATAAGCTAAATTCTATTTTTCCTATTCATAACCATAGACCTTGGTACGGATGGTTGCATCTGTTATGAACAAAATGAATTATAAAGAATTTTATTAAAGATGTATCAATTTTTGTAGCAAAGAAAACCCGAGATTTTTGTTAATATCCAAAGTTAATTAGAAATTATTATTTATGCCTAAAATTTTCGACTTTCGCCGAAAATGCCCAAGCCGGCTACAAAATGGCCGGCTTACTCCTTTTTTTCCTTTTTTTTTTAGAGACACTATGAAGAGCAAAATAATGAAATCTAACACTGAAAATTTAAATTTTTTGTTTAAATTATTTATTAGATTACTTTTTTTTATTTATAATCAGCATATTTATACTAAAATACACTAGATTACTTGAAATTATATTGAATTACACTATATTACAATAAATTATGTTGAATTACACTAAATTACATTAAATTACAATAACTTCGCTAATTATGCTGAAATACGGTAAATTACGCTAAACTACGCAAAATTACGCTAAAGTAGACTGATTTTGTCTCATCTTTCATGAATCATAAAAAATAGTAAAAATTGGTATTCTACAAATTCATTATGTAACTAATTTACTGAGCTACTTGGATTGAATAATAGAAATGAAAATCTTAATCGGAAACTTCAACTCAAGTTTTGAGGCTCTTCCCTTTGTTTTTTGGCAATTCTGAATTTTGGAATTCGGCATCGCGGGCACGGACACATGTGTATTTTCGCAAGCTTTCCAAAAAGTGATCATTTGCTGAAATCGGACACTCGAGCGCCGTTTTATGACCGTTTGAAGTTTCGTCGTTGTTTTTCGCCTTTTCAGTGAAGATATCGTCCCTATTCATATGTAATTTAGCGTAATTTACCGTATTTTAGCGTAATGTAATGTAATTTAGTGTAATTTAACTTAATATAGTGTAATTCAACATAATTTCAAGTAATTTAGCGTATTTTCGTATAAATATGCTAATTATATATCAAAAGAAGTAATCTAACAAAAAATTTAAACAAAAAATTCAAATTTTCAGTGTTAGATTTCATTATTTTGCTCTTCATAGTGTCTCTAAAAAAAAAAAAAAAATGGAGTAAGCCGGCCATTTTATGACCGGCTTGGGCATTTTTAGCGAAAGTCAGAAATTCTGAGCATAAATAATAATTTCTAATTAACTTTGGATATTAATAAAAATCTCGGAAAGAAAACACTCCGGAACATTTTTTATAAACTCTAGCTGATTTAGGCTTTTTGAGGTACAATTTCCCATACAAAAGGTATTACTTTAAACAAATGCGGGATAGATGATTTAAATATTATTAGTTTTAAACAATTCATTAAGAAATGGAATAAGACGTCAGAGACAGCTCGTTTGATTTATTGCATTTGGTTTGCTTGTAAAGGCGATCCATTTTGAAATTTTTATTTTGATATTAGTATTAGAGAAAGCAACGGGTTTTGCTATAAACAAAATTTTCTTTGAGTTCCAAAAAAAAAAAAAAAATGAAACTCTTTGATTAAACTTTTACCAATTCTTCAAATTGGCTTAAGTAAAATTATTTCCTAATTTTTCCAACTTATCATAATAATGTTAACTGCTGAAAAAAAAATATCAGATATTAACATTTGATCTGGTAACAAAAATAATAATATTTATTACATAAGAGATCGCAAGTTTAAAATTTAAAAGAAGTATTTTTTGAACGCTTAACACTATGGTCAGAACGAATTCCAACCCAGACAAACGATAATGAAAATTATCATTCTCGTCAATTTTCTGATCAAGAAAGCGAAGAGAAACCATAATAGAGATGATTCCGAGAAATAGCGGGAGAAAGAATATTAGGAGTGTCCTATTTAATATATAGTATGATATTTTTTTTCAGAGGAGCCTGACTTAGTTGTTGAATTAGTTTACCATGTAGATATATGTCTTATTGCTCGCATTTATCATTATAATATTTTCTTTTTGACATATAAATGAGAAGTTTGAGATCAATTGATGAGGACAACCACCACAGCAAGGCACTCCTCTAGTTGAGTAGAACTAGGGTGTTCTTAAGTTCACCAAGCTCCTTGGTGAACTCAAGTCTAAAACCCATCAAATTAGCTTCAAACGACGAAGCCGAACCGTTAAAACCCGCCTACTTTATGAGTGATGCGTATACATGTAAAAATTTTATATTTTCGATTCAATTTAGTATAAAGTCAAACGGTCAAAATTAGAAGGTTAATAAATTAATTTTAATGCATTCAGACCACTTGACTCGCAAAATTAATTTCAAAATTTAAAATTTTTGCATGTAGACGCATCACTAGTAAGGTAGACGGGACAGTTCAGATTCGTCGTTTAAATCCGATCGATGGGTTTTAGACTTGAGTTCACCAAGTTCCTTGGTGAACTTAAGAACACCCTAGTTCTACTCTCTCTAGTTTATAATTGGGTACGTTTGGGTGACACAGGAATAGCTGCTATTTCTGGCGAGCTATTCTTAACACAACACGTTTGGGTGAAAAAAAACGCTATTCTCAACAAAGAAATAGCTCGGGTTAGCTGCTATTCTGCTATTCCTATGAAATGTTGGGTTAGCAGCTATTCCGGAGTTCGAAATAGCTGCTATTCCGGAGTTCGAAATAGCTGCTATTCCGAGCTATTCCTTGATTCATCCAAACGCACCATATAAGTAGTAGAGAAGGATAAGAGGTTGCAATTGAAATATCTGAAATTTGCATGTCTTTCCTCAAAAAAAAAAAAAAAAAAAAAAACAGAAAGATTTGCTTGTCCAGCTTAAACGAGACTTAAATGCCAGTGCACCTACTTGTCTGAAATTTCCACACAAAAATAATTTAATAAAAACACAGCACCTATTATTTAATGAAATTAAATGCAATAGCTGCGAATCTTGCTAGAAAAACTTCCTCAACGGATAGTAATCTTGCTATTGTTTTAGATGATTGATTTGATTGTCGATATGTTGTCGTACTTCTGTTCTATACCGCCAGTTCCTTTTTATATGAAATATAAGTTTGTTTTACAATATTAAATGATTAATTTTATTATTCTCTTTATTCTTATTGAAAGTGGATATATATCATTCGTAATTGTATTATTATTTCTGGAGATGGGCTATCATATTTTAGAAAATAAAGTGAGTGTTTTACTTTCTTTTCATATCTTTATTTTCATAATTTAAATAGTAAATCTGAATTTCTCAAGAAGATCTTCATATTGATATGTGCTTGGAGAGCAAAAAAATTTACTAATTTTTTTAGAATTTTTGAAAATCACAGTTTTTCATTAAATAAAATAATAATAAAAAAACAATAATTTTCAAAAATTCTAAAAAAATAGTAAAAAATTTAACAAAAATGTAAAATTTAGTCTCCAAGCACATATCAATATGATGATTATGTTGAGAAGTTTGAATTGACTATTTAAACTTTAAAAATGAAGATATGAGAGAGAAGTAAAACACCCTCTTTACTTCCCGAAGCACGATAGTCTTTCTCATTATTTCTGCATAATTTGATAAATTCAATACATCAATGCGAAATTTTCTTAGGCCTAAATCACGGATAAGAATAAATAATTTTTATTTGTTGATCATGTGTCTTTGCTTATTTGAGCCTCTAGATCTGCTACTGATACTTGATAAGAGGTATATATTTTATATTTTTATATTTTGTTTTAATTACTTTGTACGCGATCAAGAAGTTAAATTGTATGCACAACAAAATATATATTAAACTAGATGCCATTATTTTTTGTATCCCTTAATCTAAACACAAAAGTTAAAACTTTTATGTTTTAAATTTTACATTGAACGTGTTATTCAAACGTTAATTTTTCAATAAATCAACAAAAACAAAATGTCATGGCACTCAGAAATTTGTATCCAAATCCTTATTACAAATTTAACCTCCCTTACAATCCTAGTCTCTTTTGCAATACAGATATCTTGTTACTCGTAGACATCATTTTTCTTTTTTTGAAAATTTTCGTAGAGGCGGCTAAATCGTGAGGAGAAAAATTAAACTCTCAACTTTTAAGTAATCAATAGTTCTAAAACTTTTTTCTAACAACTATGCTACTACATCATCTTTCAACCTTAAAAATGAAAAGAAAAGAGAAATTATTTTTAATGGAAATCCTCAAGAGACTTATTAGGATGAGTAAAGATCAGTGTTACCAGAACCGGACCGGACCAGTGGTTGGACCGGAAAAAATCGGACCCGGAAGTCATTCTGGTTTGGTCTATAAGACAGACTGGACATGTAATAGAATCGGTCAAAACCAGGTTAATTAAATGGCTTTTGGAATAAAAACCAAGTTAACCGTTTAGAAATAAACCGAACTTTTACAGGAATTGACGCTCCTCGAAATTTACAATCTTTTTCGCTGATTGTCTCATTTCGTCAAATTCTCTCTCATCTTCTTCCATGAGATTGGATTAACCAAAATATACGATTGTTAGTAAAATTAAACGAATTGTGAGAATGTTTGTGGTTCTCGTGTCTCCAAAATGCATTCCCAAGCACGGCAATAGCTTAACTTAACATTCATCAGTATTCAAGCAAAACAAATTCTAGATCTGTTGGTCCGAATTCTCAACCAAAAGCTCTAATGTAAGTATCTCATGTACTTGTGGTGAATTTGTGTTGGGAATTGATAAGTGGAAGGTTAATATTTGATTTACACTTATTTAATGGTGAATGCTCTCAAGGTGTTTGATAAAATGCTCAGAACAATGGACAGTCTTTCTGATCACCCATAGTATACAACGCATATATAACAACTTCAGTTAACATTTCACTTATAATATTTCTTTTCTAAATAATTGAAACAAGTAAGACCAATAGCTTGGTGCCCTGCTAAAATACTTTAGAGATGAAATTACACCAGTTTTAAGAGCGACAAATATTATACTTGAGAAGTTTATTTAACATCATTTAGACTTTCACATAGTGCAAAGATAGAAAATATGAATTTAACAATGTTACATCCTACTTGGTTGTCCTTATGTGGGCATATGCAATTAGTATAAGCATTTTCATAAGAAATATATATTGTTTAGAATAAACATTTAATTTTATGTGGCACTTATCTTATCAGGTTTGTACCATGTGGGGTGGACCCGATAAAATATTTTATATATGAATTGCAAGATAACCATTGATCAAATGGCTTGAAAATATTTATGTTTATTTATAAATTAAATTTTTAGTGTATAAGTTTTCACTAAAATGATGTATATGTATATTTATTTTGATATATAGCCTTAATATTTGATAAATATAAATATTTTAAAAAATCAGCAGTTGAACCAGTTGATCCAGCGGTCCGACTAAGCTTTACTGGATCAGGACCGGTTTTGATAACATTGGTAAAGATTATTTTAACTAGAAGAAACTGGAAGTACAAAATCGTCTTTTTTTTCTTACAAGCGTCACGTGGGATGGGTGGGGGAACGGTTGGTTGGTCATAGGTCTCTAGGATTTCCCCTTGTTCGAAGCACCTTCGTCAGGGTGATTTAAATTAATATAAATATAATAATAAAGAGAGGGCAGGGAATAAGTTAGTTGGAATAAGAATACAAAACTCGCCGTATAAAAGCGAAGTGTTACTCCTTTGTTTTATCTTTGTTGGGTCAGTGGCGCAGCATCCCACAAGGCCACAACAAAACTTGCTTTACCGAGACATCTCTATTCTTTCTTTTCCTCCTGCGCTCTAGGCTCCAGCACCATTCCTTGTCCTATTACAACTTACAAGGTTCGGATTGCTGTCTTCCGAGCAAATCCCACCGTCTGAATTCAATCAGACGGCCTGGATCCAATGTGACACGAAACACTTCAGATCAATTAAGAAGACTAATGCAATTCGTGCAAAATTGGAAAATTATTGTTGTTCGCCTACTTTTTTGGGGATTTTTATAGATTTTTTTTAAATCTGAACAGATTATACGAATGTCGGAATATCTCTAATTACCGAATTAATGGGACACTTGATCCGAAATCTTTTCTCAGTGTTGGTATGATTGTGCCCACAAATACCTTACCCCATCTTTCTCTTTTTTGGGGTGCTGAATTTTCCAAATCACAGGTGCATCATACCAAAAACATGCTAGTAATCGTGGTTCATAGACCATAGTCCAAGCAAATGAAGAGATGGTTTTATTAGCGACAGAAACAACGCGTTCATTTGAAATTTTAGATGAAAGATTAGGTCTATAATTTTGTTTTTGGACCAATAAATCCTTTTTATGTAATACCGATTCAAGTAGTTCTTTCAATAAACTCCAATCGTGCTCTTTTTATTTAAATAAATTAGGAATCAGGAAATTATATAATATTTTTGTGAGATTCGGAAGAAATAAATCTAACATTTCAAACAAAAGTCGCCGATCGAGTGACAGTTTTTGTTTGAAGTCTGCCGTCTACGATTCGAATATATCTGCTACTTTTGAGTAGAACTAGGGTGTTCTTAAGCTCTTTGTGAGCTTAACTCAAAAACCCATCGAATTAGTTTCAAGCGACGCATTTAAACTGCTGAAATCGATTAAATTCACGAGTGATGAGTTTACATGTCAAGTTTTTAAAATTTTAAACTAATTTAATATAAAGTCAATTGGCCAAAAAATAATGAAAAATAAACACATTAAAATTAACTTATAAACTATCTTTTTTTGACCGCTTTACTTTATACTAAATTAGTTCGAAAATTTAAAAATTTGACATGTAAATGCATCACTCGTGAAGTACATCGGTTTCAACAGCTTGAATGCATCGTTTGAAGCCAATTCAATAAGTTTTTGAATTAAACTTACAAAGAGATTTGATGAGCTTAAGAACGCCCTAGTTCTACTCGCTACATTTTCTTTATATTAGATGTTCTATAGGAATTCAAACAATGGCTATGATCATGTAACCAAAATAAAATTTTATTTTTCAGCAAATAAAAGGTGACAATATCACCAAGATATTAGCTAGTTCCTGGTTAAACAAAGCTCCAATTTTTTTGGTCATTTAATTTGATCTAACCAAAGGTTTAAATAGCGTTTAACATGTCATAGCGGAACGGTTAATAAAACGACTTTATTGTCATATTACGCTGCTATAGCGCCAATAACGTTATAGCTTTTATGGTCCGAAAACGCTATAGCGGTGCTTATAGAGCCTATTTAGAACCTGGATCTAACTGTTCAAATTAGTCCTGGTTTCATTTCGAATTTTTCGGTAATTTGATCAGTTCTAACTATTCAATCGCACCGTATTGTGCTCTAAACAAAACATAACAGTGAATTCAAAGGGTCTAACGATTGAGATGGCAAATCAATTATAAAATGAACGGTGAGCAAATTTTAGTAATTAATATATATGTTAAAGTATGTAGCCACCTGGCGCCTAGTAGGTTAATTTCTTAATTATATCATGATTAGTTTGTTTAACATGTGAGTGGATGCAATGATAGGATATGGTCATATGCGTGTGGATGCATATGATCACTGTGGTGTGGGCCCATAACAGCTCCGGCCTTTGAGAAAAAAAGCGAGCATTTCCAGGCGAAAAACGTGTAAAACGAGTCTACGTACTGCTTTTCGAATTCATATCCAGTGCACTACTGTAATAGGGAATCTTTTACAATTACTTGATCTGGACCGTTCTTTTTAAATTGGCACAAATCAAAGCCCAATAATACTGCCACCTCAGTTAGCCCGAATCCCAAACTGGCTGAGAGTTAATCTCAAACCGTAAATAGCTAATTGTAATAGAGAATCTTTTACGGTACCGTGGAGGATATGGATCCCTGGTTTTCTCCTATCGTTTCCTTTCTCCAAATTCCAGTGCATCTATCTTCTTTCTTCTCTCAACAGTTCCATAATTCAAATTGTACAGCAACTTTTTGTAAATTTTTATAAAGAAATTTTCATTTAAATTTTTATGCTACCTACACATAAGATATTTTATTTTGCCACTTAATTCTTAGTTGTTTCTGTAAAATGTATCCAACTTAAATGTCTAATCCAAGTAATAACTGAGCTTCTAAAATTCTAAATAGAACTAAATCCGTCTTCTAAAAGACTTGCACACTAAAGATGTTTAAAAGCATAATACATTTTTCTCTGCCCTTAGTTAAGAACTACTATTGACTATCGTATTATTTTTCAGATAAGTGATCGTTTGCTGTAAATTTTGTGCATATCACTAGAAGTGATATGAAATTTTGACGCATATTTTATATTACACAAAAAAAAAAAAACTTAGCACGTAGCTTTATGCAAAAGATAAATATTTTTTTTGGAATATTGAGTTATGTGGACTACACTGTTTTTTTTTTTTTTTTAAATAAAGAATAAAACTCATAATTAGTCATTATTAATAAGTTTGAAAAATAGTCCTTAAAAAAAAATAAGTTTGAAAAATAAGCAAAACACAAGTGAATAATATAAACTAGGTCCTTAATAAATATCTAAAATGTATAATAACATTATTTAGTGAAATAATATTACTGATAAAATATAACATAACATATTTCAGTAACATCATTCACTTGATACATTGTCAATATAATAATAAATAAAAAAATTATTCTAAGCTAATAAAATATTAGTTAACTTGAAGATTTATTTGCATAGTTCATTCTAAAATTTTAGAGAGATGAAAATTTAATTATATCAATTATGCGAAATTAATCACACTTTTATATAATATTTAAGATTCATAACATACATTTATTTGATGGATTAATGAAAAATTTGCTAATGTTGACTAAAATAAATTTATATCTATTATTTTCTGTCAGATGAATCAGTCGGTATTAAACAAATTATTGGGACATATACCGCTGTAAAAGTTGACAGTTGATTTTCTTTCGTCATATGTTTTTACTTTTTTATTTTCTTTTTGCACTTAGCAGAATAAGCAGATAGTTGCTATTTTTAATGTTATTTCAGTTATTTATTATCAAATAGAATTCTAAATTAATGACATTTGCATTATCCTTGATTATTTTTAATTATCCTAATGAAATCAACTTTTTTTTGGCTAAATATTTTAAGCTTCAAGCAGTTACACTTGTAACTACCATGACAAGATAGGGCCCTAAACAAGCTATAGTAAAACATGAAACTAGATACAAAAATAATTTGATGAATTTCCACGATTTATCTGAAGGAGTATAATTACTTCTGTTCGATATAATAAACTGAACTACGTAAACTCAATAACAGTCGAGACAAGGACAAAACATAAATTTAGCACGAATAATGATACTATCTCATACCAGAATTAACATGATCCATATTTAAAAACAAATTAAAAACACAAAGGGAAAACATACGTACTAGAATTGCGAAAAATATAAAATTATGTCTCCAAGCATATTTAAATACGGACATCATGATTCATATTTATAATTAGATTTCAAAGAATCTCATAAAATGAAAACAAATATAGGGTTTTATCCGCAACCATCGTGATAGCGGGTTTACTGTCACAACGGCTTGGGCAGATCTCATGATCTGCAGAATAGGGTGCCAGTTTTGCTTGTGCTTTGTTTCCGTTATTGATTTGCCTGAATAATTTAAATTTTGAAAGTTAACGTCTGGATTCAAACAATCACAACCTCAGACCTACTTTACCACACTTTTGGATATAAATTAAAATTGATAAAATTAAAATGACAAAGTATCCGACCTACTTTACCATCTTCATGATTTTCATGATCTTCATAATATTCATGATTCGGCATCCAATTAGTATCCGACCATTCCATATAGCTTGTGTGAATCATGTACCCGATCATTCCATCACGTATCTAATCATTCCATATAACTTGTCATTATCATGTAACATGTCGTGATATTTTTCATTGATCTTTCTTTGACAATCAGATTGATAAAGCAATTAAACCTATACACATCTCAAACAAAGAAACTATAAAATTCAATATTTATATATTTTGCAAATTAGTCAAATAGAGCAACATATTGCTTACAACAACAACGAGTACATGTCTAAATAAATTTAGACTTCTACATGTAAAAATCATAAAAAAGATATATTAAATCTAAAGAAGAAATTATTTGATTGGAGGGCTGGCATTAATTCAATCTGAAATTTCATCTTTTAATCATAATCGTTTGCGGATCAGAACATCTACGTGCTTAATATAAGAATAGATATATTATTAACTTGTGTCATGTATGTATTTTATTATTTTAGATATTTTCATTAAAATATTTAGTATAATCCGAATCAATTAATGTATCCGCTCTACAAATTTAGTATTTATATAAACCCACACGCCCATGTTATGAAATCATAATGAACTTGTATTTAGATTATATTCGAATCCATACAAATTCAGATCAGATAGTACATAACATGATCAAATTAAATCTAAATCATTTAAGATAAATATATACGAATTTTAAAATAAATTCTCTACATTTTAAATAAGTCCGAAATAAATTGATCTAAATGCAGACCTTAGAGATACGCATGCACTCAATCCAGACCATTTTTTTTATCTACCATTTCAACAAAAAAATAAACAAAGTTGCCACTGCTTTTAAATTTTTTTCAGTTTTACCATGGACTCGGTGCGTATCTCTCAGAGGTGGAATGCAACTATTAGCTGCACATCTAATTTGATAAATTTTTTTTTTCCAATTCCTTTTAATTCAATCTAGAACACAGAATACATAGGCCCTATTCGGCTGGTGCGGAATAGAAGAGTTGAATGGAATATAAGTATATAACCTCCATTTCTACGGAACAAATTTGGAATTGACTGAATTAGAGAGAATAGAATAGAACAACACTCTTCCTGGTCCTGAAATTTTAGACGGAAATATAGAATTGGACCGGACTGTTTTACCATTATTTGATTCATTTTCTACTGCCATGGCATTCTCTCTTTCATTTTTTGTTCTTTCCTTCTCTTTTACCTAGCACACTTCTAGAGCAGAGAAAAGGCTTATCTTCCGTCATTCTTCCTCGGATTTTTGACGATTCTTCAAAAATATAACACAAATCAAAGATTTGAAAAATACTGTACTTAATTTTATCTTTCAAATGAGATCAATCTAATCGACAAATTTCATTGTCTCGCTTCAATATGGGTCAGAGTCGTCTTCTTTTAATGGAGCATACAAAAGTTATCATAGATTAATTCACAGGTAGCTCTATTTTAAATTGATTCAATTAATTTGATAGATTGATTCAATTGACTCCTCAAATTTCTTCACTCTCGTAGATTGAGCCTCTCTTAACCATTTAACAATACTGTAACCCACAAATCTTTGAAACCAAAAAAAAAAATTCAACAAGGGCACAATAGTCATTTTTTAGTATTTTAATATTTGATTAATATTTACTTTTACTATTCCAATTGTTGAATTTACCGAACATAATTGAAATTAAGGAGAAGAGTGATCAATTCTCAATTCCACAATTCTTCTATTCCGTCCCTATTCTTCCTATTGCCGAACAGGCCCACAAATAATAGCGGGTTCCTACTTCCAACTCTGATATATTTTTTTTGTTGTAAAAACCCATTTCAATTATGTTTATTATTTTTAAAGAGGAGGGTTTAAATGCTTCACCTCCACCATGCCTCCATTTTTAAAAATTTTAGTAACTCAATATTTAAAACTTAAAAATTAAAATAAAACTGTTAAATGTTATCTATGTTATTTTCTCTATGTGCTCATAAAAAATTATCACATTTTAATTTTTGTTTTTATGTGAATAAATCAACATCAAATTATCCACATTAGTACGTCTTTTGCAAGCTCTTGATGATAACCAAAACAAAATTGAAATGTCATAATTTTTTATACGTGCATAGATAAAATGATGTAGATCATATCCAACGGTTTTATTTTAACTTTTAAATGTTAAATTTTGAGTTATTAAAATTTTTAAAAATAAAAGCATGATGAAAGCATATAAAATAAAGACATTTGAACCCCTCATTTTTTAAATTTTTAAAAGAGGATAATAAAAAAATCGGCAATTCAGACAACCCTAAAATCAGACTGTAGCTGCAAAAGTTATCTCCGGCTCTCCGCTGTTCTTTAAAAATACCATTCCTACGCCCGTGTCGTTTTGAATAGGTTTTGTCCGGATTCGATATGCCAGTTATCGCCAGCTGCAACGCACGCCTCTGCAAAATTTATCTACCATCAACTATGTAGGCTTTGCCTTTAGCAGTTTAGCCCATTAAAAAAAAAAAAAGCAGTTTAGCCTCAGCGACTGTTTAAATGATTTGAACTTGGATCCATGAAATCTGAAATCTGTGCTATTGGAGTATGAAATGAGTTATATATGGTTGTTGACTTGTAGAATTCGACTGAATGTGCAATTGTGCACTAAGGGCTTGTTCGGCAGTAGAGAAATGGGTACAAGAAAAAAAAATTGAACTGAAAATTAATGTTCACGTGGGAAAAAAAAAAATTCATTCAGAGTAAATTTTTTTTTTTCCACGTGAACAATAATTTTTTAACAGCAGCTGAACAGGCCCTAATAGAGTTATACATTGGAGATATTAATGATTGGACAATATAAGAGGTGATTATAAATGTAAAGGTGATAAGTACGAGATGGTTAGTTTGAAATGTTTATGAATATTCAATATTTAAGTCTATAAATATACTATGCATAATTGTAATGTGAAAAAGATCAATACAATATTCTCTCTATTATGAAATGTTATATGCACAAAACGGAGTCAATGACATACGGGACCCACCATCTTTTATTTTTTAGGAATATATTTGTGGCCTTGTTGCCTTTGCTTTATTAGAGGGTCCATCTTGTTGGAAGCCTATCCCTCAGATATTGCACATGTGCAATATATATATATATAAGAAATGGTTCAGAGTTAATTCCAGTCGGACAAAAAATATAGGGGGTCTGCTTTGAGATTCGTGCCAACTTAAAGAATGATTTAAATTTAATAATTGTACATCAGGTGACCTAAAGGGGATGTGGATTCCATCTTGTTTGGTCTGCTTTGAGATAAGTGCCAACTTAAAGAATGATTTAAATTTAATAATTGTACATCAGGTGACCTAAAGGGGATGTGGATTCCATCTTGTTTTTTTATTACAAAACTTATACATATCAACAAAGGAAATAACAGAGGAATAACAGGTTCTGTGATCCCTTTGGAATAACAACATATTTATATCCATCAACAGAAGTATAAACATTGAAGATACTTAAAATATTCCTTACAAAAGATTACATATAATTTTAGGGGGAATTAAGTTGGGCTACGGTAATAATTAATAATTAACAAGTTGTATTTGAAGCGTAAGAGAGAGATGGGTACAAAACCTATAACTTTTTTTGTTTTACAAATCTTAGCGCCTCTAAATTTATGTGTTGTGTCTTAACTTAAAATTGTATAGCTAAAACACAAATTTAAAATTTAGAGGAGTATTTTTGTCGGTTACTATTCTTTTAGCTAAAAAAAAAAACAAAATGCCCAGAAAGTGTATAGCAAAAATATAGTGTATCGGAGGTTTTGTGCAAGTAATAATGTATGAATCATATTAATTTAACATTTCTAATTTTATTATATGTATTTAATTGTAGTAATTAAATATTTATTTTCTCTTTGACATATACAAGGTGTAATATAGCTACTACTGTGATATATTCAATTTGCACTAAGTCGACGTTATTTCTCATTGAACTTTATTATACTTATTGTCTTTTATTTATAATTTAAATTTAGAACCAATCTATTTCAATATTATTCATGGATATTATTGAATAACTATTCTTTTCATTGGTATATTATTTCTGAAAATACATCATTTTTTATGAGATTTTTTTTCTTCTAATATGTTCCCGGCACAATGCACAAGCACAATACTAGTCTTATACTCTGCAAACCAATGAAAAGAAAAAAAATATAACTAGTAGAAGACATAGTTAAAAATTATTCATGTTGATATGAACCGGTCAAGTTTATCTCCAAATTAAATTATGCTTGGAGATCAAATTTTACTAATTTTTGGATTTTTTTGAATCACTGATTTTTTATGGTCCACGATTTTTAGAAAACAGTGATTTTAAAAATTCCCAAAGAGTAAAAAATTTCTAAAAATTGTAAAATTTGATCTCGAAGCACAATTTAAAATGGAGATCAACTTGACCGGTTCGGATCAACATGCTCACCATGCGTTGTAGGAAGTATAATCTACAATTAATAATATTCATTATCTTTGTTTTTGTGATTGAATTCAAATCGGATATGATACATGACTCCTCAAACTAGCTAGATCCGAACCGTTCAATACAAGTTTATATAAATTTTAAATAGATTCTCTCTATATTTTAAATAGGTTAAAATTATTTTAACTTGATTTTGACATGCGGTCATTCTTTGTGATTAGTGCCAAGCAAAATTTAATCCAAAGAAAGCAACTGCGCATCATTTGTACCAATAACAAGCAGCTCAAGTCAAACATAAACTACCATGACGTTGCAACAACTAACTTCCATATATATAATTTGGTTTCCGAAAATTCTGTACCATTCAGATGGTACCAAATGAAATGAAATGATGTTTAATCTAGAAAATAATTGAAATTATATTTGATGCATGACAGTTACCCAACTTCCGGCTGCTTGACAAGTAACACTTCACATCGTCTACGGTTAATGATTTAATGTCATTGTTTAGATGAAATGCAAAAATCATAATGCATTTCGACCTTATATAGAAGCTCTATTATTGCCCAATCAGAGAGGGTTCTTGATAGTATCGCTAAATCAAAGTAAGCACGCTCAGGAGCAGATTTGAGCGTTAACTAATTAACAGGAAGTATCCCATGATCTGTTTAACAGTTTTTTTTTAAGTTAGTGACTTTAATGTTTACTAATATTTCGATTGAAAAAAAAAATATTAACGACTGAGTCAAATGATTTTAATTTTTATATCTATTTCTTTATTCTCACAAAATTCTCTAAATTACTTAAAATTTCTCTAATTACCCTTAATCACCCTCGAAATTCATAAATCTATTCTTTTACTAGATATACTCTTCTAATCATACTAATATACACTCATAATCACTCTAATATCTTAATCTCCATCTCGCACCACGACCGAATCTGCTCTTTCGACAGCCGCCACGCTCCGACGACCAGATCTATTCACCGTGGCGCTCCGATCGAGATGATGACTCTACGCTCCGAGCTCCGAAGATGTCGCGCTCTTAACTCCGGTCGGCTTGGCTCTCTTTCCTCTCCCTCATTCTTCTCTCCGCTTGAGAATATAGAGCCGATCGAGAGAGAAGGGAGGTATGATGTGTTAGAGATAAGACCTAGAAGGGGTGTAGAGGGTGGACGAGTGGAGCGTGTGGTACCGGGGTCCGATGGCGGCTATAGGGTTTGTTTGAATCGCTACTTTTTCCAACAGCGAAAGTTTTGGTTCCCTAACCCATTAGGAACGCATATCCTCTGCATTAACTCAAAAAGGAAACTTTTGAGTTAATAAATTTGAACCGTTTGATTTTAAACGGAGCCAATCCGGCTTCTGACTATAACTTAGGAGGATTTCAAAATTCGTACGGATCTAGCCGCACAAATTTTAAAACAGATCGGATGGTCGAAATTCATTAACTCAAAAAATTCTCATTTGAGTTAACGCAGAGGATACAAATTCAACCCGTTAGGAGGCTAATATGGAACAAATAATAAATACGTTGAGTTTGACTATTGTGTTATTGATAATACAACAGTATATCTATCTTATAGTATTAATTTTGGATGTGCGTTACTGTTCACCTACAGTACTTTTTGAATTTTCATCCGTTGGATTGAGATCTAACGATTAATTACTTTTGTCTCCTTCTATTGACGCGTGTTCTCTTCTAGTTGTGTTTAATCTTGAAAATTTATTGGTTAAGTTTCAAACAATTAAATCAAATTGTCGGAACTAATATACATTCCGAGTAATGTATTTACATATATTATTTTATATATTCATTTAGTATAAAGTCAAACCAACCAAAAAATGTCATTTGTAAGTTATTTTTCATATATTTATATTTCATTATTTTTTTAATCAATTGATTTTATACTAGATGAATTCAAAAATTTATACTTTAGCATGAAAATTTTAATTCATTATCGCTCAAAAGAATTCAGGACTCAGGAAAAAAATCATCATTTCTAACATAGTTAGGGCTGCAAACGAATCAAACCGAATCGAACTTGACCTAGTTCGAGTTCGAGTTCGAGTTTGAACCAATTTTAAACTGAGCTGGTTTGATTCGAATCTGGGTTTCGAATTTAAAAAGAAGAGTTCGAGTTTGATTCGAACCAGTTTCAAACCGAACTAGTTCGAAATTGAAGTAGGGTTTAGAACTGAAAAGAAGAGTTACGAATCGAACTTAACCCAGTTCGAGTTCGAATTCGAACCAATTTCGAAATCGAGCTGGTTCGATTCATTTCTGAACGAACCAATTTCGAACCAAATTAATTACGAATTTTTTTCGAATCAAACTCAATCGAATCACGAGCTACGAGCTTTTTGTGCAGCCCTAAACACAGCTAATAATATTTATTTATTTTAAATAATATTATAAAATTAATAAAAATTATTTATTTTTTATTCTATTTTTTATATGCCAATAAAAATTTATTATAATTATTATTCATTTTGCGAGAGTTTTATTATTTAAATAATAACATTTAAAGGAAGCGCGAACTCAACATGTTAATTTCACATTTTCTTTAGATGTTATTATTTGCATAATAAAACTCTCGTAAATGAAATAATAATTAAAATAAATTCTTCTGCAAAATAGATTAAATAATAATAATAATAATAATAACTAAAGCTGATCCAACACGCTTCCTTTCGGAATCTTGACTGAATAGAATGTCGATAACCTTTTATTTATTTTGATCATGTTGGGACTTTTCCGGTGTTTTCCGGACATGATATAAAGATATTTAACCAATAACCTGATCAACGGGTTGTCCCATAGACCTTGAGAAAATTGATGTATCCGGACTAATATACTCGACAAACAAAGCACACAGATTGTCAAAGAAGAATATAATGCATAACATTATTCGTGCATATCCACATTTTGTTAGGCTATTTGGATTCAATTTTGATAATATATAGTTTCGGCCAACTCAACATTCCAACAAAATTTGGTTTGTCCTTTCTTAATAAATTGTACACGATTTCATATCACTATTTGACTGTCATATCATTGGAACCAGTTTCACATTTGGAAGTATTCTTTCGGTGGTACATTCCTAAATGTTATCCAATTTAAAGATAAATTTTATGTTCGATACTTGATCCAACATCCAACATTAAAAATTATATCCTGAAAAATGTCGGTGATAATTTAGATTAAAAATAATCTGCTTCGGTTTAAGGAATCGAACTGTGATATATTTAATATAAAAATGTGTGTTTTTATGTCCAAACTAAAGAAATTTTCATATTAAAGACGGGTTAAATGAAAAAAAAAACTATATAAGATAACAAATGATGATTTGAATGCTCTATTTTCCATTTCATACTAAAACAAACAGTTAAGAGGTGCTTTAATATTCCTATAATTTAGTCTCCAAGACATTGAATTCACTCTTTCAAATCATCCCATCAGCCAGGAGATACTAGAAAAAAAAAAAAAAATCAAAAGACTTTCTCTAAGTATACATGTTGTTCTTGAAAGAGGATTTGATCAGTTAAACCATGTTCATAATTATTCAGCAAGCACAGACACTACAGCGGTGGCCACAGATACAGACTAGATATAGACAACCATGGGACTATTTTCATGCTCGTTAGCCTATAAATTCATGCATCATACATGCATTACATCTGCATACTAACGAACACTATGGAAACTGCGGGTTCCAACAAAGGTAATCATTTTTCTTTAGCTAATGATTGATGAGAAAATTCTCACTCAAGAAGTCCTAAATAGAGGATGCACAGTGCAACCGGGTTGTGGGCTCTGCCACAACACCATGGTGGAAACATCAGACCACTTGATGTGGAATTGCCGATACGCTGTAAGATTTTAGTTAGGCCTGGCTGCCCAACTAAACATACCGCAAATGCCGGAACAAGCCCACTAGAAAGATGGTGGGAGGGACGAACACTTCTAGGAGGAGAGCAAAGAAGGCGTTGGGACACAACCTGGGCAGCAGGCTCGTGGGCACTTTGTAAAGAGCGGAACCATCGAACCTTTTCACAGCTAAATAAACCAGAGATCATCCTTATCAATGCAGCATCGATCGATGTCATAATTAGATGCTTTTTATTTAGGACACAAGTAGGTCGGGAGGGCCTACTGATAACCTTAGTTTTTTTTAATATTGTTAGAGGGAATTTTTGACAAATGAGAAACTATTGTAATATTTAAACACAAGACTGTGAGAAATAGTCTGATCTTTTTAAATACTTTTTCTATCAATATTTTTTAGTGGATCTTTTCCACTAAATTAAAAAAACACAAGAATTTGATCGCCTTGAATTCGGATACGCTTTTATTTTTCTAGTTTAGACTCAAAATAAACAATATTGGCCTGATTTACAATAGATTTCTTCACTCCAAAATTTATCTATGGCTTATTGAAGTTATGTATTTGAATTAAGTACATACATGTTATTTAGATTATTTGAATTCATGTTGACTTGAATTGTAAAATATTTCTGATACTGGTACATAATGTTCTGTTTAAGGGGAATTTCATAGATATATATACCACTCAAAAATTATGAAATGATGTATTTACCACTGTAAATTTTGTAATTACATATTTACCATCATAAATTCTAATAACTCACATATTTATCCAATATAACTTAAATATATATTAAATATACTCAAAACACAAATTAATTATGTTTAAGATTTTAGAAACTACAATTAATTAAGGATTAATTAAAATTGGACTTATTCATATTGTACCCGCTCGGACAATGGATAATAGCATTAAGCCGTGCTTCTCCAACTATTCCGACGTGTCCCTTGCCACCATCTCATTCAAGCCTAATTGCGACAACAGTCTTGGCCATGCTTTCTCCTACCACCCCGCACAAGCAACCAACTGCAACCGCTAACACTCCTGTTGTCAGAAGCTAGTTGTAATAATGAGATAACAAGTCATGCGAGAGACAACGAGAGAGGTTATAAAGAGCATGCAGTGGGCGCAGACTAGAGCTGAAGAAGAGAAGAGTCCAATTTGAATGTGGAGAATCAGGAATGAGTTCATTTTTAATAAATACTTAATTAATTGTAGTTTTTAGAATCTTAAACATAATTAATTTGAGTTTTGTATATATTTGTAATATATTTAAAATATATTGGGTAAATATGTGAGTTATTAGCATTTAGAGTGGTAAATACGTAATTATAGATTTTAGAGTGGTAAATACATAATTTCAAAGTTTTGGTATATATGAAATTCCCCCGAGTTGGGCTACGGTATGCGAAGTGAAACGAGTGTTTTACTTCACGTCTATATCTTCAATTTCAAAGTTCAAAACGTTGATTCGAACTGGTCAAGTTGATCTCCATATTAAATTGATCAAGTTGATCTCCATATTAAATTGATCAAGTTGATCTCCGTATTCTAGACGGATCATATAATACCTAATTATTTTATATATGAATCCGGAGTGAGGCTAAGGTACTGTGCATAGCGCATATTGGTATGTACTATATTTTAATATCTTTATTTTGAAAGTCTAAACGGTCGATTTGAACGTTCAACATGATAACATATGAAAATGGACTTGCAATTTTACATATTTTTAAACTTTTTTAATATTTTTTAGATAAGTAGAAACTCAATACTTTTGAATGGTCTAGAATAATTAAATCTTTTAACTATCTAAAAATTATAAAAAAATTATAAAATTTGATTTACAAGTATATTTATAGAATTCTGATTTACAAAAATTGTTATTCTTATTTTAAAATCTCTGTGAAATTAATTATCGGATTAATATTCTGTCAGTCAGTACTGCACTACGGCTACAACGATGCATATTACGGGTACTAATTAAAGATCTAATTTTGATCTCAAATTTACAGTCTACAGAGCAAGTGCGGTTCTATCTTTAATTATGAATACACATTGATTAAAAAAAAATCGAATGCTTCCACTGTGATGCATTACTGATGACGTGGCCACTAGTACATATATGAACCTTCTTTTTCTCGGTTTTTATTTTATTATGGACATATGTAACTGCCAACTATTGTTGGTTTGTTGCTTCTGTGGTGGTCTTTCCCTCTCCAAGGAAGCCCATTTGTTTGTGGAAAAAGGAACTTTCTTTTGAATTGTCTATTTATAAGTGCAGTGTGAGTGATGACTACATAACATTTGGCCTGGTCGTTGCATCACCTTTTTTTTTCGTGTAGTGCACATTCATATGATTTTTTTTTTATTTTATCTTTATTGCTTGTATGGTGTGTGAAATTAAAATAATATTTTCAATATTTTACATTATTGACAATTGCAATCCATGGAGGAATCACCAAATTGTGGTAGTAACTACTATGGAACATGTTGTTTTGTCTATCAAGTTCGTTTTGAAAATAAAATAAGAGACAAGCTGGTTGGCTTCTAATTTGAAACTTGAAATTTCTTAGGATACTATGCAATTTAAAATTTAAAATTATGGAATTATACATTCTTTTTTTCAAAAATTACTGGTTCTAATGGGCCGTACTTGTTATCGTATGTAGAAATTCTCTCAAGCCCATTGAGAAAATTGAATCTTCAGCCCGGTAGCTTGAATAATATGATGGAATGAGATTTTTAATAGGCCGTGTCGGCGTGTCTCCTTGATTTATTCATATTAACGGCCCTAATTTTTTAAGGCCACCAAATTTCTTTATATTTGCACGGTTAAGCTGTGGGTTCAATATTGGGATAATTTCCAGTGTGCCATCCAAATTTTCAAAATAGCCAATTTCCCCATAAATATACTATAATATCGAATATCCCATATAAACTTATTTCTTTCGTGTATCCCCTTTCATTTATTATGTTGAAGTCAGCGCCATCTAGAAGGTCCAAGTCCAATTTGGCAAAATCAAGATCAATCTAGAAATATGTATAATAGAGTGTAATCTAGAAAATACCAAATCAACTAGAATTAATTTGTAGAATCTAAAGTATTTCATTAGCTAGTATAAATATGAACCCTTAGTTTTCATTTTGTATCAAGCAAATCAAGCAATTCCTCTTCTAGTTCAGAGTGAGTAGTGAGTGCGAGATAGTTGTGTAGAAGATATATATTGTAGTACTCCTCTCTTAGTGTTAGAAATAAATTGAATATTCAACATTTTATGTTTTATTTGATTATTTTGAAAATTATATTGACCAATTTACCCTCCTACTCATCGTTTGTATTCTATCTAATCATAAGATCAATCTCCATATTGCAACTGCGCGAGGCTTCAAGTTTGAGAAATCCAATCATTCTCATAACAGAAAACTGGATATTCTAAATTCAAAGAACTTTTTTTGAATCTGATTACCAAGTTTGAGAAATCCAATCATTCTCAAAGAACTTTACGGAGCAACTGTGTGGGAGCTCATTTCTGGCAAATCTAAAAAAAAAAAAGATTTAAAGTAATACGAAGGAAATCGAGCTGACCTGAGAGAATCTGAGTATCAAGATTTGGTTTTCTTGCTGATCATGAACCATATAAACCCAGATTAGGATTTCCCATGGTTTTGACATGGATGGAGAGCTTGCAGTTGATTATAGATTAGTGAAGGCAAGCTTGTTTTTCATTACCAAAAGGGAAATGTTAAAAATCTCGGCGTAGGGTTTGTACCTTTATGGTTGCCGAGATAGCAACCATATGCTTTTGGCTAGCAAGAAGCGATTAGTTCAATTTTAAGAATATATAGTTCTATGACGTGCTTGTATTATGCTCCAAATCGAAGGTTTAGAAAGATCCTAAATTATTCGTTTATATTGTTTTTGACTGAGAGAGTAAAGAGATGCTATTCGGCGGCCACATGGGAGAGCAAAGGAACTCATATTCATTCAAGTTCTTATAGGAGCCAGCATGATTGGATTTTTCAAACTTGAAGCCCGGCGCAGTTGCGACAAGGAGCTTGATTTTAGGAATACAGATACAGACGATGAGTAAGAGAAGGGTAAATTGGTCACTCAACTGTCACGTATCCTAAATATTATTGAATTAAAATTTGTGAACTCTTAACTTTCTACGAGTAACATGTAATCAAGGTCATGTTAAATACATGAAGCAGAAAGGAATTGGGCCGAAGCCCAATTTGCTTTCACCAATATACGAAGCCCAATTCGCTTTTACCAATATACAGAAACGGAGAGTGAGAAAATGAACGCAAGCCGTAATAGGAAATTTCAAATTGGTGTATGAAACAGTAAGAGAGAATGAGAGAATGTTAGTAGCTTGATTATATTCTTATATTGTAAGATTTATTGATATATTGATTTTGTAACGTGTATTTATTAAAAAGAGTTTTCACGCAAAATTTTGTCTTTATTTTATTTTTAGTGCTTGATTGCTCGTTTTTGTTGGTTTATGTATACCTTCCATATTTTTCAATCTGATAAGGTATTAATGCATATATACAAGGTGTTTGATAAAATTATTTTTTGAACGTTTCTACGACCTATCTACAACCTACAACCGGTGAAAATTAAGTAAATAATTGTGTCGAACTAGCAAAACAACCACCCCCCGTCCCCCCCCAAAAAATTTACAATACACTATCAATCAATACTTGTCACTTGACCATATCAAATAAAAAATAAAAAATCTTAATATTGCGCGTCTTGTTTAACTCTAAAAGTTTTTCAACACGCGGTTCGCACATTCAATTTTTTTCTTATTAAAAAAAAATCAGAATTTCTGATTTTACAATCTCTTCATTATATTTGAAGACTGTTCCTACATTATTTTGGGAAGTCCACTAACAATTCCTCCCTCTCCTCTTTGATTTTTCTGATTTTCGCATGAAACCCTTTTAACATTCTCCAAAACAAACTCTATTATCTGATGTGTAATAGAGTTTAGAAATCCGACCAATAAAATATTAATTTGTCCCAATAGGAGGGGAATCCGCATCCTCTGTATTATCGTATCGAAACTAATCGGCCGATTAGTCAGAAAAATCTGTGGCAATTTATTTACCGCCAACGACTAAACAACCGATTAATCGATCTAAAACGGACACTTTTTACAACACTGATTATGATTGTAGAGGGTCTGTTTTGAGATCGTGCCAAGTAAAAAGAATGGTTCGGATTCCGGAAGTACCTAGAATGATACAGATTCTATGAATTCATAGTAGGATTAGTAACGCGATATTATTGGTAGTGTTCGGCACACCCTCCTTAGACCTCCTTAGAGCTCCTTACAAGACTAAGGAGTCTTAAGCTTGTCAAACACTTACTTCTTTGTAAAGCTTAAATTCACTTTCTTAAACTTCTTTTTATCTATATTTTAAGCTTGTTCAAACTTTTAAGGAACCATTCTACGTAACTTAAGCACATTAGCCTCCTTAAAAAGTTAAACATCCACTTTCTTAACTTTTGTTGTCAACAGCTCTTCCTTAGTAGAGCTTGAAACTTAATCCTACCAACTTGTCGAAGATGGGTGGAGGATTAACTGTGGCTTTGACTGGGAGTTTTGTGTGTCGAAGTAGTGATTTAGTTGTCTATTTGCTCACAGCACCTACAGTTACGCAAAAAATTCCATAATTGTAAAAGGTCGTTATTTTCTTATCTTACAAGATCAACCCTAGAATTTTAAAAACTATAAAAACGTTTCGGCTAAGAATGATTGCAAATTTTTATTTTTTGCACAAATCTTCTATTAGGAATATTGAATTGGGATATTTTCTTCGTCATTTTTCTCTAATTTCACAAACAAAATAAGTCAAATATCAAATAAATATATTTCTTCACTGTTTTCATAAATTTTTTTTTTGTTTTGATCCCTACAAAACATAACTTATATTATAATAAGAATTATTTTTTTTCAAGACATTTTTTTTATCTCTCATTTTGTGAGTTCATAAGAAGAAAAAGGGACAAGTTTTCGATTTTTCGTTTTGATTGCAATGGTCGAATAAATTGAGTTATGCATAATTTATGTTCATTTCCTTCCAAGATTTGTGAATTTAAAACTAAACAATTGTTTCTGCATATATGTTGGAATATTAAACATATTTTGTTGTGCTCCTTTAAAGTTTAGTATATAATATATTTTTTTAATATTTTGTCTTTGTTGAATATTGTAGTTTTATATTATACACTTTCTAAAATCTATTAAATAACACTTATCAATAATTTAGTTATGTTGTATAAATAATATTTGTGCAACAACAACAATAGAATGAAGCAAGACGAGGCTTCAATATTAGGGTCTGTTCGGACGTGCTCACTGTTTCCGTGGGAAAAAAATTTACTCTTGAGTGAATTTTTTTTTCCCACAAAAACAGTAAAATTTAGATCAAAATTTTTCTATTCCCAAATCCAGTGTTTATATTAGTAATTTATTATTTCTGAAAAAAAAATAGTGGGGACTGGCAGTGGAAGCATCCCAATAAACAGGCGATGGTCAAACTAAACCCCAGCATTAGCGAGCAACCGCTGCCACCTCCCTTCCGCCGCGATCCTCACTCAGCCCTTCTCGCCGCCAACTCCACTCACGCTGCTATCCTCACTCAGCCGGTCAGCCCCTTTCAAATAATTCTCCGCTTATTGAGCCAAAGAGTAATGACCGCATGAGATGGCCACGCCCCCTCCTTCCCCTCGTCCTCTCCCACCCCATCTCCACCTCCACCTCCACCTCCCTCTCTTTCGCCGACGAACTCGTCTCCTCCCTCCCGTATATATCCTCTCTCCGCCTCCTCTCCCCCTTCCTCGATTCCAACCTCATCACCAAAGCCCTCCTCTCCCTTTCCTCCCCTCTCCCAGCCTTCCGCCTCTACCTCTTGGCCTCCTCCCGCCCCAACCTCCATTCCATCAAATCTGTCAATCGAATGGTCACTCTCTTCCTTAAATACCCCGATTCCCTCCCCCATGCATTGGATCTCATCCAGCAAGTTAAATCCGACGGCCGGAATTACATCGAGGCCACTGCATTTGAACCATTGATTGCTGCATATGCTAAATCTGGTCAAGCTGAGAAGACAGTTGAGTTGTTCGAGAGAATGCTACCTGATTTTGGCTGCCAACCGAATTCCCGGGTATATGGCATATTGCTTAAGATGTTTGTGGAGAAGGGTGTGGTGTTACTTGCCTTGGCAGTCTATAACCAGATGTTAAAGTCGAATTGCAAGCCCTGCAGATATAATTATGTCATTGTCATGGATGGTTTGTGCAAAGCAGAGATGGTGAAAGATGCCGCACAACTGTTCGATGAAATGACTCAGAGAGGCATTTATCCCGATGCATGGGTGTATAACATCTTTATTACTGCATCTTGTCGTGCCGGGAAGTTTGATGACGCGACTCAATTACTGCACTTGATGAAGGAGAAAGGATGTGAGCCGAGGGAAGCTGATTATAATTCAGTACTCGGTGCATTATGCAAATTGGGTCGGGTAGATGATGCATTTGCACAGTTGGCAGTTTTTCAGGATGCAGGTTTCGTTCTTGGATTAGAAGGTTATAGTTCTCTGATTGATGGGTTATTTAGGGTTAGGAGGTTCAATGAGGCCTGCTGGTACTTCAACAAAATGTTGAATGAGAATGTGAAACCTGATGAAGTTATATACACAATCATGATTAAAGTCTATGCAGAAGAAGGTCGCATCAAAGATTGCTTTTCTTTGTTAAAGCAGATGACGGATGGAGGTTTAGTGCCTGGTGCTGTCTTTTACAATACCCTTATCAAGGCTTTGTGTGATGCGGATCAGTTAGACCGAGCCCGGTCACTTCAATTGGAAATATCAAAAAACAATATTGTCCCTGATTCAGCAACATACAGTATAATGATAGGTGGCTTATGTAATGCTGGGATGGTTGATGAAGCCCAAAAAATATTCGATGAAATGTCTAGCCTAGGAATTCAACCAACAATTCACAGCTATAACTCGCTGGTCAACGGGCTTTGCAAAGCAGGTCGGATGGACCAAGCACAATTACTGATTTACAAAATGGAGATGGGGAAAAACCCATTTTTATTTCTTCGGCTTTCGCAAGGCACGGACCGGGTCCTTGACAGTGCGGGTTTACGTAAGCGAATCGACAAATTGTGTCAGTCTGGTCAAGTTCTAAAGGCATATAAGCTTCTCCATGGCATCCTTAATAGTGGGGTCATGCCAGATATAATCATTTACAATACGTTAATCAATGGGTTCTGTAAAATCGGTGATATCGATGGGGCTCTAAAGATTTTCAAGGAGCTACAGATAAAGGGGCACTCTCCTGATGCATTTACTTATTGCACGCTTCTTGATGGGCTTTTGAGGGCACGTAGAGATAAAGATTTTAATAAGCTCTTTGAACATCTTGTGCGAACAGGGTTCAAGCCGATTGCATCGGTGTACTATCAATTCATGAAAAGCCTTGGTAGAAAGAAAATGGTTAACCAGGCTGTGATACTTTGGCTGGATTACTTGGCTCAAGAGTGTTCCGAAGGTGAAGCAGCCAAGGCCATTTCTGATGTAAGAGAGCATTATGAAAATGACTCCTTGAAGGATGCAGTTCGTGGATTGCTTGAGCTGGACCGGGTCCATGGGTCAGTCGGTCCTGACCCATACACAATCTGGCTTACAGGGTTCTGTCTTGCAGGGCGCGTAAAAGATGCCTTTACTATCTATATACTGTTACGTGAATATGGTCTTGATCTGACACCAGCGAGTTGTAGCATCCTGATTGATCATTTGTGTTTGACCAATAATCTTGGTTGGTCAGTTCATTTGGTGTTTTATTCAATTAAGAAAAGGTTCGTCTTGTTGAACAAGAATGGCATTAATCGTTTAATTGAGAGGCTTTGCTTGCAAAACAATAGGTCACTCGCGCGAGTAGTCATCTCAAGACTCTGTATTGTCGGGTACAACTTGGAGCAGTATATTTCAGAGAACACAAAGCAACTGTTGCTTCAAAAAAGTTGGTCGAATTGAAGTTATGTTGAGGGTAAATTCATGCATAGCCCAATAACTGTGGCATAATATACCTTTTTCCTAACCTGGCCACGGGGAATTTTGAATTGCTAGAGGTAATAGGTTTCTTTCTTTAGTGAAAGCGGTTTTATTTTTTTTTAAGGTTGAAAGTGGTTTCATTGAAGCACACAATCTTTGCTGTTTAGATGATGATCAATTTCTTTTTGCTTTCTTGATGGGTTGTCTTGGTTCACATAATGCATTGAGTTTGAAAACATCCAATAAATGGCCATTCAGAGCAATTTTACAGTTTTTGGCATTTTGTTTGCTCTTTTCGCTTATCTGCAAAATATTTCTTATTGCTTGCAAAGTGATTTGAGCAGAAGCAGTGTCGTATATAATGATACTGAATCAAACCAAGAGATGAAGTTATTCTTGGCTATGTCGTATATTCTGTAGGCCTTGCAGACCAGGTAACCAGAACCAGCTTGGAAGCAGTAGCAGTCTGTTTGGGTTTCTATTTGTATTTGGAATATTCGATTTTTTTTTTTGTATTTTATTATACCATTTATTTTTTGTGTTGTTTAACACGTTGCTTCGGGGTTACCTGATAAATTGAGCAGAGGCAGAACTAGAAAATTATCATCAGGATCGGGATACAATATGTCAGCGAGATTTGAACTCAAGTATCTGATACTAACAACCAAACTACAAATAAACATTTGATATTTATCGAATAGGTTTAAATTTATATAAAAATAAATAAAAAGCAAAATTCAGTTAAATTTCAATATATATAAATAAAATTTCATAGCATGATGAAGCCGTGTAGGATAATTAAAAAGAGGCTGGATAGCTTGATGCGGGTAAAGATATTGAATATCATAGCCAGTTTGCATAAAGCTTTATGCAGTGCTTGCTTGAAAAAAAAAAGAAGCTTTATGCAGTGCGGACCGGATGTGTGTGTGTGTGTGTGTGTATATTTTTACGTTGACTTTATTATTCCGGCCCTGTATAAAGTCAAACAAATTTTGTTAATATCTTCACCCCTCGGCCCTTGAATTAATATGCAGGGTTTTGAGAAAAATATTTGACGCCTTGGCCCAAGTAATATTAGCCCGGCCCGTGGGGGTGAAGGAAATATTCAAATTCTAGGAGCGGAAGAAAGGCCGAACAATGAAAAAAGAAATGACACTTTTTACGATACCATTCAGTACTATTTGGTATCATTGTTTTCTTCTTGTTAATCATAATTACAAAATCTATCGGATTGGCTTCAAACGGCGAATTCAAACCGTTGAAACAAATCTACTTCACGAGTGATGTGTGTACATGCAAAATTTTTAAATTTTCGAATTCATTTAGTACAAGTCAAATGGTCAAAAAATAATGAAAATAACTCATAAACCTTTATTTTGTTTACCGCTCAACTTTGTATTAAATGTACATATAAAATTTTAAAAATTTTATATGTACACACATCATTTGTGAAGTAGATATGTTTCAACGATTTGAATTCGTCGTTTGAATCAATCCAATATATTTTAGAGTTATGCTCACTGAGCTTCTCGAAGAGCATAGCTTTACACAATGTAAAAAACTCTATGTAAAAAACAGGATTTCAAATATAAAAAACAGTGACACTTATATTTCATTCTAAAAAGGAGATGTGAAGTTTTAGGCTATGTTTGGATGACACAAGAATAAATGTTATTTTAGAATAAAAGCTATTCGGAATAGTAATGTGCATCAAAACAACATTTTTGCTATTCGGAATAGCTATAATAGTTGCCATTATCTATTCATTGTAAATGTGGGAATAGCTACTATTCGGTAATGTGAAATGAGAAAAAAAATACTTTCTTTTGAATTTCCGCCAACACAGTCTCAAAATGATAAAATTGATACCACTTTTCGCTATCTCCACGTCGTGACAATTCATTTGAGATCCCACTTGTCTATCTTTCCTCTTAATTAGCTAATTGTTAACACTATTTTTTATTAGTTACAGCTATTCACTATTCCACATATACAATCCAAACAATATTTTTACTAATCCGAATAGCACAATTTCTTACTAATTTGAAAATCACTATTTTTTCTCTATTGTCATTTACTGCTCTAAAATTTCACTATTCTAGCCATTTTAACTTTTATCCAAACGTACTCTTAAGAATTAAGGATCACCGAGAGATCACGACAAAACAATTTCTGTGTGAGGGGTCTCAAATTCAAAATACGGATAATTTTTTTTATAGATATTAAAATTTGAAATGATATAATTTTACCTATGTAGTTTACGGTAAAGTCGTACGAAAAAACTTTGTAATATCCTGTGTTGAATGTTGACTGACTTGACTCTTCAAGGGACCTCGATTCCGAGTCAATTTAATTTATGTTTTGTTTCAAATTTAAGCAAGTGGAGGTGTGTTGGTCGACTGGTCGGTCAATGGTCAGTCAACCCGTTTGTCACGGCAGGTGCAAGATAGTTCACGGTGTTTTATAATATAATTACCTGATATAAACCTACCTTAGCTAAAAACGAATAAAATGAACCCGAAATTTTTATTAATATTAAAATAAATTCAAAATTCAAAATATGCATCAAAATTTTAAATTATTTCTAGATCTGCTCAAATTGGAGAATGAGAATTATTTTCTAGATCAACGTCTCTTTCCGGAAAATAATTCTCCGAATTGAAAGGGTCTCCTTCCGGAGAATTATTCTCCGGATTTGTTTTTTTAATTAAATAGAAAATATTATGATTTTTTTATTTTTTTATTGAAATATTAGAAATATTTTTATATTTCTTTGAAATAGATGAAATGATTTATTAGAAATACTGCGATAAATAATCCGGATCAACATTTTTCAGAGCAGATTTTTTTGCGGATTTATTAGAAATTTTCGTTTAATTAAACTTCACTATGTTTAGAGTTTGAGTTAAACGTAAAATTGTCACAAAATATAAAATACACAATGTTTCATCATCGGGTATTTAAGTTTCATTTTCACAATCATAAAGTAAAATTCTAACCTTTTAAGTTACAAGCACATATTTTTTGTATTTTATAAAAAAAAAGTGAACTATATAAATTTATTAAAAATATAAGGAAATTAAATTAAACTTCATTATATATAAGTAAATTTTTAAAATTATGAGATGAAAATTTAAATTAAATTTTACTATATGTAAGTAAATTTTTTAAACTTACAAGATAATTAAGCATCCTGACTTGACCGCAGATTCTCTTACGATAAAGAATGACGTTTTCTTGAAATTTCATGAATTTTTTTTTTTTGAAATCATGAGTTGGGAGTCAAGTGAAGTCGGATCCAGTGAAGTAACTCAATCTTTGAGTTTTGGATCGACACTATCTGATTTGAATCCGCGAAAATTTATCTCCGAAGTGAGTCCACACATTCCGACGACGAATTCAAATCTTGAAACGATCCGGAGCAACGAATTCGAATCGGACGGTTTCAATCCAAAACCCAAAGATTGGATTACTTTAGGGAGATCTGGACCCGAGTCAAGTCATCCAATACACTTTCAAACTCCTATATATAATATAGAGAATTTATTCACTTCGTGAGTTTTCGAACCTATAATCTCTCACATGAGAGTCATGTATCTTTATCATTAGACAAAAAAACAAATTCTTTTTCATGAAATTTAGTATCACCGAACACGTTTTAGTTTGTTCAGAAAAAACTAGACAACAAAAGAACTTACTTTTGTTGAGCAAATTAAGGAAAAATAATGACTCTCCTTGACTTCAAATATTTGTTGGAATATAATCATTAGTCAATAGTCAATACAAAGATCACGAAGTTGCCAATGAGTTAGTCATTAAGTGAGAACACATGGTCATGCTGACGCTACTAAACAAATAAGGCCGAACTGCAATTTATAAGATTCGAAAACAACCCCCCTATATAGAAAATGATGTAAAGGGTCCTTGAAATTTCCAAAGATTAATACATTTAATCATACGGCATGATGAATTTTAACTGCCTTCATACTTAGATTAGATCTCCAATTTAAAAAAAAAATTGAAACATGTTGAACTCAAATATTATTTGAATGGTATAATCTACATCACATACGAATCTACATGTCTGGTTCTTTTTACTATAAATAATGAAAATTTTTATATCAGATAACAAAAAGAATTATTTTAATTTCAGTAATTTTTACCATGTATGATAACTAAACAAAAAAAATTGTAGTCAACATAGTGCAATTATAAAATCAAATACAAGACAACTTAATTACGATCATAATTTTTAGTTCAGTCTCCGAACTGCATGCCTATATATAGAGAGAGATGGGCCATTGTGTTTCGCGAAGTAAAAGGGGGTTTACTTCGGGTCATATTTTCATTTTTTGAAAATTCAAACAACCGATCCAAACATTCAACATGTTTTAAATATTGAAATGTGCTTGGAGACTAAATTTTACATTGTTTGGAATTTTTTTACTATTATTAAGCCACTTTGAAAATTCGCTGATCCGGTGGTCCAGAAAATTTTACTGTTTTTTACTGTTCACAGTGTATTGTATTGATCATTTATCGAATTCTTATTTCTTATCAGATTTCGGATTCAGATCGTGCAACATCTAATGCGAATTCATTAGTAAGACGAATTCATATGCAGATTTATTCATAGAAATTCGAATCCAATAATCTGATTATAGATATTAATTGAAAGGTCAATTAGTTATCCCCACGACTGGAATGTCTTGGGCCTTAGAATGTCTTGGGCAGACTTCCTGATTTTTTGGGCTCAGCACCTATTGGATAAAAGGCATTTGTGAAGAAAATGTATTTCCTCGTCTAAATCAGGAGACCAATAAATCAGGTACGATATGGTCAGGTGAACGTATTTTTAAATCTGTTATTTGTTAAGCTAACGTTTTTTTTTTTTTTGTTTTTATGTATATCTAATAAGCTAATAAAAGAAACTTTATCCATACACATCTTATTCGAATACAATATACATTGGATAAACAAATAAAAAGAAGTCATCCATATTCTGATTTGTGTTTCCTGTAAAATGTTTTTCGAAAATATCATAAAGAAAGATAAAATGAATAATACAACTAATGTCTTATGAAATTTGGTAAAGTACGAATTATATAAACGTTTAAGCTGTTTCGTAGAAATTTGAATCAACGGTTGAAACATGGATGAAAAAAAAATTAGAGTTATATCATATATATTTGAACCATGAATAAATTTATATCATATCATACTATCTATATATACAATTCTAATTTTAATAATTATCTAGAAATAGTCTTTATCTGTATCTTAGCATTTAGCTAACAGGAAAAAAAAATATTATCATGTCTAAAGATTGACTGAATATTGATCTGAGAGACTATTATCATGTCTTAAAAAAAAGATTAGGTTAGAGCTCATGTTTGGTTTCCCACGAGCTTACTTGCATCGTATATAAAACCAAACATATTCAAAGTTATATAATGTCCAACTCAACAATAAAATAAATAAAAAAAGAGGATCTTTATTGGGAACGAAATTAGAAAGTTTAAATTTAGAGTTAAAACGTAAACTGGTCACAAAAATATAAAGTACACAATGTTTCATCATCGGGTATTTAAGTTTTCATTTTCACAATCATAAAATAAAATTCTAACCTTTTAAATTACAAGCACATATTTTGTATTTTATAAAAAAAGTGAACTATATAATTTTTTTTAAAATATAAGGAAAATTAAATTAAACTTCACTATATATAAGTAAATTTTTAAAATTATGAGATGAAAATTTAAATTAAATTTTACTATATGTAAGTAATTTTTTTAAAATTACGAGATAATTAAGCATCTTGACTTGACCTGCAGATTCTCTTACGATAAAAAATGATGTTCTCTTGAAATTTTATGAATTTTATTCTGAAATCATGAGTTGGAGTCAAGTCACCCAACACACTTTCAAACTAACTATATACAATATAGAAAAATTTTCCACATTGTGAGTTTCGAGCTCACCAAAACCAAATCCCTTTTCCTAAAATTTAGTATCACCGACATGTTTTAGTGTGTTCAGAAAACCAGACAACAAAAGAAATTACTTTTGTAGAGCAAATTAAGTAGAAAATAACGACTCTCCTTTAGTCAATACAAAGATCACGAAGTTGCCAATAGAGTATTGAAAAACCCCGGCCGGTCCAGGACCGGTCCGTCGGACCCGTGGACCGGACCTGGACCGGCCCGTCCCCGTGCACAGGATCCGTTCCGAACCGGGGTTAGATACGGTCCGGTTTGGTTTTCTTTCCACTTGACCGGACCGGACCCCCTATATTTGACCCGCGGTACCTGACCTGTCCCGGACCGGACTAAACCCAGACCGGACCGGACCCGGACCTAGACCCGCTGGACCCGGACCCGGACCCCGCCTAACCCGCCCTACCCGCCCTACCCGGACCCGGACCCGTCGGACCCGTGACTGGACCGCTAGACCGGTCCTACCGACAGTTAATGTAGGATTTTTGAAATTTTTTGAATCCAACGGCTCCAATTACTGTAGCACTGTAGCAATCTGAATTTCCCCCCAAAATTTACTATAAATTTACACCACATCATTCTCTCATTTTCACACCAAACTCACATTATTCTCATAATTCTCAATTTCTCATACTCTCATTATATTATTGTTCCCAAATTAATTTAATTACTAGAAAAAAATAGTAGTTGCAAATTTATTTTATTCTGCAAAGGCGCGAGCTACGGTTGAGCAAGTTATTTCATCCCGCAAAGGCGCAGGTATATTTCATCTCGCAAAGGTTAGATTAATTTTTAAAATAGATTAAATAAGTTAGATATATTGTTAATTTTATTATAATAGGTTAGATTAATTTTTAAATAGCTTAACTAAGTTAGATTATTGTTAGCTTTATTATAAATATGTTAGATTAATTTTTAAAGGTAGCTCAAATATGTTAGATTTATTGTTAGCTTTATTATAAATAGGTTAGATTAATTTTTAAAGTAGCTTAAATATGTTAGATTTATTGTTAATTTTGTAGAATTGGTTTGATTTATTTTAAAATAGATTAGATTTAGTTTTTAATAGGTTAGATTTATTTTTGAAATAGTTTAGATTATTTTCCAAAATAGCTTAAGTATGTTAGATTTAATTTTTAATTGCGGTTTTCATTTTTAAGTTAAATTTTATTTTAAATAGGTTTTATTTATGCTAAATATGTATATTTATTTTAAAATTGGTTATATTTATTTTGAAATCGGTTTTTGAAGAGGTTATTTCTATTAAATATGTTATTTATTTTTAAATTGGTAAGATTTATTTGAAAAATTGGTTAGATTTATTTTTGAAATATGTTAATATGTGAATAGGTTATTTATTTTAAATAGGTTTTATTTTGAAAATATGTGAATAGTTTATTTTGAATTCGGTTTTGAATAGGTTATTTATTTAAAATTGGTTGATTTAAAATATGTTAGATTTATTTATGATTGGTTATATTAATTCGGTTTTTGAATTTTTAATTCGGTTTTTTGAATATTTACATTCGGTTTTTAAATATTTTGAATAGGTTTATATTAATTATAAATAGGTTGTTTTATTTATAAAAACGTTATATTAATTTGGTTATTAATAAATCGGTTTTGAATTCAGTTTTGAATAAATAGGTTTTGAATTCTAAATAGGTTTTCAATAAATAGGTTCTTAATAGGTTTTTAATTATTTTTCGGTTTTGAATTCTAAACTAGGTGGATTTTTTTAATAGGTTAGATTTTCAAATAGATTATATTTGATTTTGAAATTCGGATCTAAATTAATAGGTTAGATTTTATTTTTGAATAGGTTAGATTTTATTTTTTGAATATGTATATTTTATTTTTAAATAGGTTAGATTTTATTTTTTGAATATGTTATTTTGATCATTTGAATATGTTAGATTTATTTTAAAATAGGTTAGATTTTATTTTAAATTTTGGATTAATTTTAAATATGTTAGATAAATAAGTTAGGTTATATTTTTTGAATATGTTAGAACAAGTTATTTTTTTAAAATAGATTTTTAAAGTAAGTTAGAACAAGTTAAATTTATTAGAGTTATTTTTTTTAAAATAGATTTTAAATAATTAGAACAAGTTATATTTTTTTTAAATTAGATTTTGAATAAGCTAAATTTGTGTAAGTTATTTTTTTGAATAAGTTAAATTTGAATTAGAGTTATATTTTTTAAATAGATTTTTTTAAAATTAGAGTTATATTTTATTTGTTCAAATTAGAGTTAGATTTTCTTTTTATTTACTTTAATTTAGATTTAATTGATTAGATTTAGATTTAATTTTTTTTGTTTTAAATATGTTAGATTTTATATTTAATTTATGTACTTTAATTTAGATTTATTTAATTTATATTAATTTAGATTTATATTTAATTTAGACAACCAATTAAGAATGTAGATTTTCAATTGGCCTCTGTGATCTGTGATTTTCGGCCGAATGGCCTCTGCGATTTTTGGTTTTTTATTTATTTTTTTTTGTTCAAAACTTCAAATTCGGAACCCTCTGTGTCACAGAGAGTCAGAGACAGAGCCAAGAGGCTTGCTGCCATTGCCTTGCG